>JAFIRS010004440.1:0-86672 GCA_018342105.1 Gonioctena quinquepunctata
CTATCATCAATAAGATTATAATTTAACATGTTTATGAGTTCCGATAAATACATTTTCATCCTTACTTTGTCATATTTCGATTAAAAAACTGTTTTTCTTTGTCAATCCAACCCCAATACGACGTTTTTTGGCCGCTTATATCTCAGAAACTAAACATACAAAATCCTTTGAGCTCACACTTTTTTCTAATGACCCATCCCAGTATAACATAATAAAATTTCTGCCAATTCGACCTAAAGCCCATATGTTTTCGTGCGGGGTTGTTTGCGTAAACAAAAAATCTTGCATCGTCTACTCTATATGACCAAATCATTCTTTCGTTCCCACTAATTGTAGGAGCGCCCTCATAATCGTTTCCCGACCACTACATACTACACTCACCCGTTGAAGACAAATACCAATGATTACTCCCCCGTTCCCTAGTCCTTCGCCGCGGTCCTTTGTAGGGGATCCGCCGACTGAAATTACTGAAAGGTGGTGTTTAAAGCCGTGTCAAGATAATCCGGATGGAATAAAGAGCGGCTTGGGAACGAAACAAAGCTGCGGGACTCGAAACAACCTGTTGATATTTGTGTGCGAGTGTAGAGGATGAAACGCTTCGATGAATACAATGGGGCTACTATTTAGTGACTGCTATTTTTCCATTGTATTACTCGAATTAGTCTAAAAGCCTGGCCGATCGAGACCATAAGAAAAATCATTTAGTGCCTGGGCAGAATTTGTTCAGAAGCTCTGTATGTTCTCTCTCTGGAACAGCAACCATACCAGTGGATTAACAGCTCAAGATTACTCTTAAAATTTAGTATTTTCACAGAAAAAAAAAATTTAGTGCTTCGTTCAATCATGTTCTAATGCCTTGGCACACATTTTTTTGTTCATTACTTTACCTATCGAGTAACAGCTTCAAACTACAACCAAATTGGAATCTAAACATTTTCCTATCAGTCCAATCAATAGAGATTTTCTGCTCTATTGACAAAAATACTACCAGGAAACCGACTGTGCCATCATACGAAAGATTAATTGCTTAATTTGTTATAAACATTTAAAAGCATTTTTTAAATTGAAAACCAATGGGGCAATCACGTTACTTTCGATGGACGAATTGTAGAGAATCAAAATGCAAAGTAAACGAGCCTATACACGACTCGATCGGATCATTGGTAACGGAGAAAAACCGAAAAAAATAGCTTTTTTAAAAAAGTTCATAATTCCGCTAATTTTTAAGTTGTAGGGCACGCTTTTCACGACAAAGTGGTGATTGCTATGAACTTTATGTGTAAAAAACTCAGGCACTGTCGCAGTATTAGTTTTGGCATAATTTGCAATCTGAATTCTTTAATGCACGTTATTGCAGCAGACCTGGATGCATCATAGGTGGTCCGATTCCAATTTTTCAAAAGATTTTGAGGTAGATGTATAGTGCTACAAACGTATATTTTCATTTTGCGTTAAAATGCTGCAAAATAGGTGAAAAATACTTGCAAACATGAACGAAAATGAGCGAGCGTGTGAAAGCGGATGAGTAGTGGGGGTAGAGCAGCAGACGCGTGGAAACGGATGTATTAATACAAGCGCACTGCGCCCGTTATGAATCTGCTGCTCTACCTCCACTCCTGAGCCGCTTTCATGCTCTCGCCTGTTTTCGGTCATGAGTTACGTTCCTGAGTCCGGCCCTGCCACCCAGATCTCATGGCGACTAGACAAATTGCAGGCCAAGCTTCTACCGAAGTTTATCTCCGCTGATCAAGCTTGCACCGTAAATTATCTTTCAAACCGAAGATCAACGAAAGAATTACAATACCTTTTATTATTTGTATATTGTTATACATTATCTGAGATATGTATTTTGATCATTCCATTTTTGTCACTTGCAACCTGCATTTTCGTTTTTCATCAAAGCATTGAGTGAAGTATATCTTTAATTGTGTGAAAGGTGAACTTCGAAGAAGAGTTATTCAATACAAAATTGGTTTCAAAAAGCTACGAGGTGCCTTACGAATCACACAACTGCTGAGGCACAACGTAACTCATATTTGCAAGTATTTCTCACCTGATTCGCAGCATTTTAACGCAAAATGAAAAAAGTCATTTTGTAGTACTACACTTCAACTCTCAAAATCTCTTAGAACTATTGGAATCGGACCACCTATAACTCATCCAGGGCTGCTGCAATGAAGTGCATTACAAAAATCAAATTGCAATTATGCCAAAACTAATAATGCAACAGTGACTGAGTTTTTCACACATAATAATATAATAATAATAATTTTCCTGTGACGGGAAATAACTTCGACATTTTATCTCTGTTGACAGGTAACAAAATATCACTTTTTATGAAATTACTTTTTCCCTGGGAAATAGTGAGTACTTTTTTCCCGGATATATATTATATATTATTATATTTTGTAAAAACAATAGTTGTAGTGAATTTTGCCCCACGTTTTGGGTGCCACTTGTTGTGAAATGATGTATTGCAAATTAATTGTTCTTATATAATGATGATTGCTAATCACGTTGCTGCAAATTGTTATAACTTTTCTTACCACGACTGAACTCAGTTGGTACGCCTTTCGTCTCAGATAGCCGGTTCAGGCAATAGAGCCACTACTTGATGTCAAATTCAATCCATTCAATGTTTACAAGTACGATTGCAGATCATTGTGGAAAACAAACGAGAAAATGTCGAAAAACAATTATTTCCTTTATTCAGGAAAACTTAGATTAACCTGGCCTACGATAGATAACTTATATTATGGTCATTCTACAAATTTTCAAAGATAATCATAAGAAACGGTGATGAATAAAAAATACACAACCTCACTTTTACTTTGAAGGTTGAAAAATTCTTTAATAGTTCAATATCAAAATGAAATAGAGTTCTTCTGATATGATACGAGTTATTTGTGGGGTTATTCAGTTTGTGATGTGCACTAGAAAAGTTTATACCTGACGCTGGAACTGTCGCTGTTTCAATACACACCAAGAATTTGAATCCACCTTCAATCCACTGCTCTCAGGCTTCCCAATACCAAAAAGGAACCATACAAATCCAGAAATCAGCTTTGGAATATTTTTATATGGAGTACATAAAAAGGTAATATCGTTTGCTGCTTATATTGATGAAGTTATTGAATATTTCTTTTCCTCAAACCCGAACGTGGCGTTCTTTCTAGAAATTTTTTCGATCTCCTTCTGGCTTTGTTTTCCGTCTCCTGGATACCATCTCTCCTTTTTCCCTATGATTTGAATTTTTGAATTCGCGCACTTTATTGTCACATTATCACTGTTTGGGGTTATTTGTCAAAACTTATAAAATTATTTTTCCTTTCTTACAAACTATGTACAATATTCAGTGATAATTGTCTCTGACACTTTTCCGTTCTTATTTTCTCACAATTTCAAATCTTACATCTGACCATACTGTTTCCTGATTGGCTATTGTCATCAAGAAGTTTGTCGTTCTCCCATTGGCTATTTTTAGTTAGATACAATTTCATATACTGTATGTTTCAAGCTTATAATTTTGTTGATCTCATTTTATTCCGGATGATTTTGTAAATCTAGACTTTTTTGTTGTCTTTTAAACAATTATGGGTTATATCATTGTGACAGTGTATGAAATTGATTGTATTATAGTATTTGGATATTTTTATCTATTAATATTGGATTCAACTGAAAGTGAAGCAGACGATCTTCGAAATGAATGACCTGTATATGAGTTAGCATTTTTTTCAAGATGAAGAAAATTAGCTAGTGTTTCAGGTACCTTATAAAACTGATTTTTACCCACAACCTGATCGATACATTTTCCATTGCGATATGCATAAAACAGGCGGCAATCCTTTGCTGCTGCTGGAGGAAGGGCTATGTACATTCGGTAAAATTAAATATATTCTTCAGTAACTACAAATCTCCTGTTTACATCATTCTTTGTTTGCTTAAGTTTCACAATTAATAACGTTCCCGAATCTTCAATATCTTTCAATATTACCTGGCTGATTTTACAAATTCGACAAGCTCTTGCAATCCCAAATACAACAACAACCTTGGCCATTAAATGAACTTCATCGGGAGCATTATTAGAAAAATCACTAATTTGTGTACTCGTAAAAATCGCAGCTTTCTTGGGCGTGTAACCTTTCCCATTTTGTTTCAGAAATGTAATTAATTTGACATATTTTGAAATATCTACATTATTATTGGATTGTAACATACTTGTAATCATTGAATATTCGACCACAATGTTGATTGCTTTTGTTGTTGTGCCAGTTCCAAAAAATAAGCCAATAACACCGTCTGCGAGAAAGAACTGCATGTCTTTTTCATCTTCCATTCCATGAATCTTAAATACGCGGTTTCGTAAATTTTCCGCGATTTAGCTGGCAATAATTTTTGTAACGCTACTTTCGCTACATCTACTAACTCCGGTGGATTCAGAGAAAACCCGGAATCAGACATTATATTTATATTATTCAAAATAACTACTAAACAACCACCAGGTTCGCAATTTTTAAATCAAATCACATAATTAAATTGACAGATATTTGATTACTTTAAAGGTTTCCTTAGCAACGCAGGTCTAATTGTCGCTATAAGTACAATAGTCTAGTTAACAAGTGCTTTTAAGGTCAAATTATTTTCGCATTCTCCGAAAATTATTATTGAGGTGTCATTCGATTCGGAATGGCATGTAGATATTTTTTGAGAAAATGCTAAGGCCGCTCGCAAAAATTGCAATGGTTATAAACAATTAAGTGAAAAAAAAGGGATTTTGGTTTTTCGCCAATATCTCAGAAACTATTCGAGATAATTCAAATTTGAAAAAAGACGCAAAAAAGGAGGAAATTTCCTAAAGAGAATTCACGACTCCCGGACCTGTAGGACCAATATTTATAATTTTCCCAGAGGGTTGAAAATACGCCCGAAAACGGGTACTCCGACGTGCGCAAGCCACGTCCGCTTCGGACCTTTAATGAATAAATATTATTTAAACTCATCAAATAGGATAGATCATTGAACAATAATCCGTGGTCCGAAAATTTTTATCGCAATTTTTCAATAAGTTATCCATTAGTTAATTAACAATTTTTTGTAGCACGAACATTAACATTGCAAGTGCGATAATTGTTAAACTATCAATCTGAGAATGTTTTCCTTTCGTGGAGCTATTTTTCGAAGGTCTAAGAAAAGATTTCCGTTGGAAAAATTAAAAAATTGTTAATTTTCGTTTTGTTACTAACAGTTTACTAAGGTGAAAAATTATAGAGCTTCATTAAACATTGAAAAAACCTTTTTCATAATATTATTATTGATCCGTTTTCTTATGATCAGGAGCTATTCAAAAATGATTTTTAATAATTTTTAAAAAATTAAAAAATTTTATAGATAATTAAAAAAAAAAAAACTTCTTTTATATAATTATTTTTTAAAAGTTTTTAAAAACTTTTTAAATAACATTTTTTTTTACCACTTGTTATGAAAATTGAGGAACCGTTTTTTTTTTCATTATATATCTTGGTCTTCGATATTAAAAAAAAACGTTTATCATTTAAATTTTCATTGTTTATTTAATAAACAATTTGATATAAACAGATGAATTATTTCCTTTGTATTTTTTTTTAAATATCGAAGACCTTAATTTTCATAACAAGTGGTAAAAAAAAATATTATTTAACGAATGCGTATTTAAGCAATAAAATTCTTTTTTTTTTTTTTGAAAAATCATAATTATTATCAAAGATTATGTTATGAAGAAAAAATTAAATTATCTCATGAACAACGCATTTGTTTATAACAATTTTTTAAACAATAGGAGATAAAAATTATTAAAATCATTTTTAAGTAGTTTCTGATCATAAGAAAACAGATCATTATAATATTATAAAAAAAAGTTTTTTTGAATGTTTAATGAAGCTTTATAATTTTTCATCTTAGTAAATTGTTAATAACAAAACGAAAATTAACAATTTTTCAATTTTTCTAACGGGAATCTATTCTTAGACCTTTGAAACTTAGCTCCACGAAAGGAAAACATTCTCAGATTAATAGTTTAACAATTATCGCACTTGCAATGTTAATGTTCGTGCTACAAAAAATTGTTAATTAACTAATGGATAACTTATTGAAAAATCGCGTAAAAATTTTTGGCCACGGATTATTGTTCATTGATCTATCCTTCAAGCGCCTGAATTTTTTCAATTTTTAATTTTCATATTTAATAAGTTTAAATAATATTTATTCATTAAAGGTCCGAAGGGGACGTGGCTTGCGCAAGCCGGAGTACCCGTTTTCGGGCGTATTTTCAACCTCCTGGGAAAATTATAAATATTGGTCCTACAGTTCCGGGATGCAAAATTTTTGCATCTTTTTTCAAATTTGAATTATCTCGAATTGTTTTTGAGATATTGGCGAAAAACCAAACCCCCCTTTTTTTTCACCTGATTGTTTATAACTAGTGCAATTTTTGCAAGCGGCCTTAGCATTTTCTCAAAAAATATGTACATACCATTCCGAATCGAAAAAATTTTGACCTAAAAAGCACTTGTTAACTAGACTACAACAGCCTACCAGTTTAAAAACTCAAATTTCACATTGATAATTTTCTGACTTTAATATACTTATTGTAATAATATGTTTTTTCAATATTATATCGAATTTTTCCCTTTTTTTTTCCTTAAAACCTTGAGCTTATATCTAATACTGTTTTTCCTTGTATATTAAATAACTATTATTTACCATCCAATTTTATACATATAAGTAATATTGGTTGGATATTATAAAGTAAATAAACACGAAGATGATCCACAAAGGCTCACATGCGCGTGGATCAGAAGGGTTATTTTGCATCTAGTTTTCATTTGAAATATATGATTAATTTATATGTTAAAATTGACAAAGTATAATGAAGTGATAGAATATAGAACACTATAATGATAAGATTACCATCCTAATAACACTATAGTGATAAAGATGCCAAATAGCACTGAATAATGTATAAATCATAGTAATGCAATTCACAGTAATAAAAATTCTAATAATAATACTAATACAATAACATACAATAAGATACGATTAAAATACAAAAATATAAAATGTTTAATAATGTATAAATCATAATAATAAAATTCACACTAATAAAAATTCTAATTCCAATACTAATACAAATACATACGGATTAAAATACAATAATGTACAATTTAAAATGTGAAATAATTGAATTCAATGATTTTGGAATACGAATTACTTTCATAATACATTATTTTGGTTTATTAAATTTTGTATCTCCTTTCTAGTTTTATGAGGAATCCATTTCTTAGCTTCTTGCTTAAATAGTGATAATGAGTTGAGATTCTTCATTTCAATTGGGATTCTATTGTATAGTTTGGGAGTAAGAAATATAAAACATCGCTGCATTAGTTTTGAGCATTTTAGGTACCTCTAGAGATTTTTCTTTATACCGGGTGTTATAAACATGGTCTACTCGTTTGCTTGATGAAACATTTTTGCGTTGGTATACTAAAAGAGTGAGAACAAAAGATTGACGTATATCGAACAACCCTGATTCCCTGTAAAGATCGTCACTGGAATAATCCTGTATGATTTTTATGGGCCATTTCTGAAGGGTTTCGAGAATTTTTAAGTGATTGTTGGTTACTCCACCCCATGCAATAATTCCATAAAAAATATGTGTTTGAACAAGGGAATGATGCATAATTCGAAGATGATGGATGTGAAAGAACTTTTTCAAATATTTGAATTTACTCAAATAAAAGCGGATTTTTTTCACTATAATCGAAATATGAGCATCCCATCTCAAGTGACTATCCAGCGTGGCGCCAAGATATTCAATTGTTCTTTTTTTCATCAGGCGCATGGTTTGGTTTTCATTTTTGATTTCGATTTGGTCAAAACTGCTAAGTGGTAGGTATACTGTTTTTTCTGTAATAACTGTGAGAAGTTTGCTCCTGTAAAAATCGAATAAAATTGGTATTGAGTTTTGAATTTTATTTTTCAGACTGAGCCAGTCTCGTCCTTGAAAAAAACAAGCGTGTCATCGGCAAAACCGGTTATATCACCAGGAATAGGTAAGTTGAACATTTCATTAATATAAAGTTTAAAAAGAATCGGCCCTAAAACAGTTTCCTGAGGAACTCCATATTGTATAGTTTTCTCATCACTCAAAGTATCAGCTATTTGTACACATTGCTGTCGATTATTCAGCTATCAACTAGATTTAGTGATTTTCCTCTAAATCCCATATTTTCGAGAGATTTCATTAAGCTTGGATGGCTTACCGTATCGAACGCTTTCGCCAAATGTATGAAGAACAGGTCGTCCAAAGTCTTGGCTTTATCCATTGTTAATTTATTTTACGCCGCTACTGGCGCCAGCTTCATTTAGCGATGTCTGGTCCGCGTTTTTTATCTCACTATTTCTTATCAGCAATTTATGTTTTTGTTGTTCGTGGAATTTGTTCGATGGAATGGTTATCTTGCTTATTGCATACTTCTGTTTGTGAAACTTTTTCTTCTTAAACTTTTGGTACCATTTTTACTATTCACTTTTGACCACTTGAAAATCGTTTTGTTTGGGGACAATTATTGTGGCAGACGTGTTTCAGAGACAATGGATTGATACAATTTATAGAGAATAAGTTGGGTGAAGTATTTTTAACTGTAGATGGCGTCCAAATTTCAACTTTATAAAACCAACTTCATTTTCTAGGAAATATAATTTTTTTGAATTCTATTCACGTTAAAAAGGGAAACATTCTCTATTGAATATTGAATAGAAATATTTTTCTGTGAATTGAAAAATCTACGATAAAAAATAAGTTATTTTTTGCGAATGTCTAACGGAAAACAACTACTTCCCCGGCTAAAGCCACGCTGGACATTGAACTACGGCCACTTGCACCCTTTTAGAAAGGGTTATTTCATAACTTTGAAAAATAAGTAAAAAAAGGTTATAGTAGAAAGATCTTGCTTTTGTTTCATCATACTTTCCCATCGAGAAAACATCCTCAGTCTCCTGATTGGGACTTTAGGACAACAGAAAAATACCCCTACAAACAAGAATCCATCGAAAGTCACAGAGATTACTTATCAGGATAGAGAGAAGAGAAAACAATCCATTAATCGAAGAGGTCCTGGGAGATTTTTACTGTTTGGGTTTTCATCGTAATGGAACAACGATGTTGTTTCGAGCTTTTCGCAAACTCATTTATAACTGAGAGATAAGTGCCATGTGAAGTGGAATGAATAGAAAAATCGAATTTAAACGGTTTTTCTTCACATAAAGGATTCAATATAAAATTGAACCAGAGAAAGTAGATCTCAGGAAAAAACTACTTCTGGCAATACCACGCAGAACGTTGAATGATATTCACCTGAAAATCCATGCATACTTCCATAATATCAATGGACATTGATGCAATGTTTCTTTCGATAAGCTCGATTATGTTTAATTTAAGTCGTGTTCACCTAACAATCCGCATACCGGTTTCAGGCTTCTTGGCCCTCATCAGTACGGAGTAGTCAACCAGCCAAAAGTCCAAAGAACTCTGGCTGAAGTGATGGTTTGTTTACGTTGTGTCTCACTTCAGCCAGAGTTCTTTGGACTTTTGGCTGGTTGACTACTCCGTACTGATGAGGGCCAAGAAGCCTGAAACCGGTATGCGGATTGTTAGGTGAACACGACTTAAATTAAACATAATCGAGCTTATCAGAAACAAACATGAATATAATTCAACGTTCTGCGTGGTATTTGCCATTTTATGGAAGTATGCATGGATTTTCAGGTGAATATCATTCAACGTTCTGCGTGGTATTTGCCAGGAAAGTAGTTGTTTTTCACCTGAGATCTACCTTTCTCTGGTTCAATTTTATATTGAATCCTTTATGTGAAGAAAACCGTTTAAATTCGATTTTTCTATTCATTTATAACTGTAGAGTAAACGATGGAAGGAGTTATTTTCTCGGATTTTTGTGATTCATATGCCCTTTAACAGTAACAGTTCAGCTTCCATAAATCTATAGTTGGACTACAGTGTGTTTCAAGAGTAACTTATACAGGGTCGGCAAATGAAAACGAACCAGAGCCATTATCAGGAACTTCGTCAGCATTTTAGACAAACGCTCGGACCGGTCAGTTTTTTATTAAAGGGATACACTTTTCACCGGTTTCTTCAACTCTTTACCCCACTCTTCTCTCTAATTTAACCCCCAAGTGAGAATACGATTCACCCCAAATTTTTTTTATGGCATTTGGGGTTGACTAAGATGTCGTTTTAGAGCCTTTTCAACTGTCTTCACAATCGTCTTTGAATTGTAAATTTGGCCCAATGCTTTTAATAACCGACGAAACCAAAAAGGTTGGCAACACATCGTCAAATTATTCCAGTAAATTTAAGCCTTATACTTGGAAAGATTCGTTTCAACCCGTTTCTGTAGCATTTTTTCCTGGACCCAGGTAGCCACACTGGCGAATATGACGTCTATAGGACCGCTATCTTAGGTCTTTTTTGGACTCATTCGTCTTTTGGACAAATGATGACGTCATGAAGACGTCATTTCTGTGACGTCTTATGGACAGCAACTGTGGTCTTGATATATGTTTTCCGGTGGAATCAAAATCAAGCAATAAAAAACACATCGAAGGCCTACCTTACTACTGCTCATTATTTTCGAGCAATCTTGTTTGAAACCAATGACTTTTCTAAAATATTGGATATATGTGAACAAAGTGCACTCGTTATCAGTAGTAATATCCCTAGGACATTGATAATTTTATGACAATCGAAAGCTCGTTCCTTGGTACGAGCTTGAGAAATTTGTCATAAAATTATGAGGCATTTGTCAATGTCCGAAGGATATTCGGCGGAACATTTTTTGACAAAAAAAGTTATAACTCAACCCAATGAAACATTTATTTATTTATTAAAAGTAAAGTTAGTAAAAGTACAATTATTAAAATGTAACTTAACATTAGATTCGTTGCTGTTCTCTACTATAGAAGATCTATTACCACGCATAATATTTATGATCTTGTTGTGGTGTTCTTCATCGAGATTTAAGTATGGTTTATAGAATTTTGATTGCTATGGCCAGTAATTTTCAGCAATTGTTGTTCTTCTACACCACTTTTTGCCAATTCGCTAACAGCAGTTGATCTTTTCGAGTGATTTGTTATCTTTTTGTCCTTTACATTCAAGCCAATTGCCTCAGCAGCAGATTTAGTCTATCCATTTATTGTATTTCTTCCAACAGGTACATTATCGTACCATTTGTCAGTTTCATTTTTCCAGTGTCGATTTGGCTTTAAGAACAGTCGTGGTGGAGTCCTGACCTGACAAGCAAGATACAAACACCTCTCGCTTTCAGATCCAGAACAAATCGCGAAAACACATAAAGTGAAATAATTGCAAAGTGAATATACACTACAGTGATACCTCGGAAGAACCAACAGAAAAACTCAAGACTGTAAGTCGATTTTACGAACTATAAATAATAAAATAGTTAGAGTGTATCTAACTCATAACCTCACACCCGATCAGCTGGCGCGGATCCCTCGCTCTCCTCGGTACGGAGCCAGGGCCGCACTGAGGAACCAATGACTCTCGTAGTCAACCATTTCTAATCATGCCCAAAAACCAGCAAGGGTTTCTGACTACAGGAACCCCTATTCTCCACCGAATGAACTCCCAACAACGAACCTATTAAGTCAAGAAGCATCAATATCCCACAGATCCTACTCATCTGCAGTTAGCCAACAACAAATTCCAAAATTTCCAGGAAAAGATCAAGCTATAATTTTCACCGCAACAGAAGGTGTCAAAATTCAAGAATACATCCTAGCACTAGGAAAATGTATAGGTCCTAAGAATATCATATTTGCCTCAAAGATATCAAACAACAGAATATGCATATACTTATCAAACCCTAGAGCAGTCGACGATTTTATGAATAACAATGGCTCCATACTTGTGGGAGAGGAACTGATCAGAGCAAGAAGACTAATCACCCCCTCGGAAAGGATAATCATCTCTAACGTATGCCCTACAATTCCCCACCAGGTACTGGAACAATATCTCACCCTAGCCGGCCTGAAATTAGTTTCCCCTATATCCTTTCTCAGAATGAACATACCTGACCCCCAATACTCTCACATACTTAGCTTTCGACGTCAAGCATACATTTCCCCACCTGAAGATGTACTAGTACCTGAATCATTAACATTAGAACACGACAAAACCCAATATCGTATCTACTTATCTATAACCTCTCATGCTATAACTGCAAACAACCCGGCCACATTGCTTCCCAATGCCCCGTTCCAGATTCAAACAACCAAGGTCACCAGCCACCACACCCCTCAAATACAACAACAAACAAAACACTCCCTGAACAAACAACCTCACAACCCACCCCACCATTACCTCAGAAACAATCCCAACCAGAAGTAACCCTTCTAAAAAACAATGAGCCAACCCCAGCACAAAAACGAAATATTTCAGAAACCTTGAGCCCTCCCCCAGCTACAAACGAGGAAAAAAACCCTCCCAATTTTGACTCCTTTCGCACACCAGAACTCAAAGCATTGAAAAAACATCGTTTCAGTAACTCTAGAGAGAACCTGACAACATTATTGGAAGAACAACTGCTACCATCTAAAAATATAATAGAAAAGGGGCAGATCCATCTGTCATGAAATTTGCGCAGGTAAAAGACTTCTTCGAAAATGTATATGGGAACAACGACCCATTAAGCGTAGCCAGAGAGTACACAGAAGATATTTATGGACTTATTAACATACTCAAAAAAATATATCCAACCCTCACTGAACGAAGCATCAAAACACGATGCACAAAACTCCAGAAAAAACTCCTCAAACAATTGACCGAAGAAAACACTTCCCGTCCCATACCATCAGATACAGAAAGTGAAGAATCATCCTCCCAAGAAAATTGAGCAAAGAAAAATTCATACTACAGTGGAACTTGAATGGGTTATACACCCATCTAGAAATGTTACAACTTCTTATATCAGAACACGACCCATCAGTCATCAGCCTCCAAGAGACTCATTTGAAAGATAATAACACTTACCTAATAAAAAATATAACTCCTACTATAAAAACCGTACGGAGGTGCTAAGGGCAAGCGGGGGAGTCGCAATATACATCAAAAAAACAATAGATGTGGAACAAATTCCACTCATAACTGACATTGAGGCCATAGCAGTAAAAATAAAAACAGCTAGGGAAATCAACATCTGCAATATTTATATCCCACCAAACAAAGAAATCACGAACATAGAACTGTCAAGACTGATGAAACAAATTCCCAAACCTAGAATCATCACTGGTGACTTTAACGCACATAACATTATATGGGGAAGCCCTTCCATTAATTCTAAAGGTCGAATACTAACCGAAATTATCGAAGAAGAAAACCTGGTGCTCCTGAATAATGAAGAGATAACCAGACTAAACCCTACAGGTAACTCAAACGTCTTGGATTTAGCACTCTGTGACCCCCCTCTAAAACCCCAATATATTTTCAATGTCCTCACATACTCCTACGGGAGCGACCACTTTCCCATCACAATATCCCACGTTGGGAAAACAAAACATCCCCCAGGGGAAAACACCAAGATGGCGTCTGCGAAATGCTAACTGGGAGTTGTTTTCATCCACAATCGAAGAATCACTCGAAGGTTTCCATATACCAGAGAACATCGACGATGCCGTGGCCACCTTCACAAACATTATCACTGAAACCGCCCGACAAACAATTGGGAAAACAAAAATACTGAGGAACAAAATCCCAGTACCATGGTGGAACCAGGAATGCGAAAAGGCAATAAGAGATTCCAAAAACGCCCTGAATAAATTCAAGAGACACAAAAGTGAAGAAAACTGGGTGATATTCAAAGGCCTGAGGGCAAAATCAAGATGGATAACAAAGAAAAGTAAGCGCGAGTCTTGGAAAAAATATGTAACATCAATAAATAGCTCAACCCCAATAAATTACGTCTGGAATAAAATCAACCGAATTATAGACGAACAACTCGTATGGAATAAATTCACTGAACAAGAAGGAGAAACATATAGTAACCCAGAAGATATATCGGAAATACTTGCAGACACATACCAAAAAATTCTAGTGATTCGAATTTCACCAAAACTTTCCTAACTACCAAAAGGGAAGAAGAATCAAAGGAAATAAACATACCAAATTCTATAGATATGTGTCCGCTAAACACAAAAATCACCATCGCTGAATTCGAAGACGCCCTAATAAACTGCAAGAACTCCAGCCCAGGACCGGACGACATTCCTTTCATATTCCTTCAAAAACTCCCCCAAACAGCAAAGCAAATCCTCCTGGAAATCTACAACAAAACATGGCACGAAGGCAGTTTCCCAGAAGCATGGAAAGAGGCAATAATAATCCCTATTCTGAAACCTGGAAAATCAAAGACATGCCCAGATTCATACAGACCTATATCCCTCACGTGCACAATGTGCAAACTCCTGGAAAAAATAACAAACAGAAGATTAATGTGGCACCTGGAAAAAAACGGACACCTGGCTCCAGAACAGTGCGGGTTCCGACAAGGACGCTCGACAATGGATAACTTGGTAGACCTCGAAAGCTACATACATGAAGGCTTTGCAAACAAACAAGTTTGCGTCGCAGTATTCTTCGACATAAAAAAGGCATATGATATGACATGGAGGCACCATATAATACAACAGCTGGTCGCGAAGGGAGTGAACGGGAATCTTCTGAAATTCATCATGAACTTTATGAATGACCGGTACTTCAGAGTGAGAAATAATGGAAAAGTCTCAGACGTCAGAATACAAGAAAATGGAGTACCCCAAGGCTCAATAATCAGTGTCACACTTTTCCTACTAGCTATTAATGAAATAGGAACATTCATCGAAAAACCGGCTAGAATGAGCTTATATGCGGATGACTTGGTCATATACCTGAAAGGGAAAAATATTGAAACTATCCAGAATCATCTCCAAAAAACCATTACAAACATAGAAAAATGGTTGTCGCTTACAGGCTTTCAAATGAGCGTGGATAAAACTAAATGTTTACTCTTCACAAAGAAAAAATCAATAACAGAACCTTCACTTCAACTAAAAGATACCACAATCAAGGTAGTTAAAAGAATAAGATATCTGGGAATGACACTAGAACAAGGACTCACTTGGGAATCCCATATGAAATACCTCGTGACGTCCTGTCAAAACGGGCTGAACTTATTGAAAGTACTTTCCAACCATAATTGGGGTTCCGACGCCAAAACACTACTTTTAATATATAGGGCATTAATCAGAACTAGAATAGACTATGGCTCGGTGACGTATGCTTCAGCAAGCAAGCGACTGCTAAAACTACTAGACTCTATCCACAACTCAGCACTCCGAACGGTATTGGGAGCCCTCCGTTCCACACCAATATCAAGTATCTACTGTGAAGCAGGAGAACCCTCCTTGTATACGAGACGCCAATACCTCAGCCTCTCCTTTGCCTCAACGATAGCCTCCAACACTCATCACCCATCATTCAAATATGTATTCGCCAACAGATTCAAAAAGCTATTCTCGAACCGAATTAGGATAGCCCACCCTTTCTTCGAACGCCTGAATCGTTACCCAATCACCTCCAAAATTGACTTTCGTAACATCTCACAAACATACTTCTCAAATACTCCTCCCTGGCATATACCCAAACTGCATAAAGACACATCCCTATGTCATTTCCACAAAACAGAAACCCCTCCCAAAATGATAGTCCAAGCTTTTCAAGCCCTCCTCTCCCGATACCCAGAACACTCCAATTTCTACACCGACGCATCCAAATCAGAAGACAAGGTAGGGGCAGCTTTCGTATTTCAGGAAGAAACAAAAAGATACCCCCTACCAACAAGCACCAGTGTGTACAGTGGTGAAATATTTGCCATCCTTCAAGCCGTCAAATACATCACAAGCCATGGAATACAAAAGGCAACTCTCATTACCGACTCACTCAGCTCTGTCGAAACCCTAGAACAAGTATATTGCAGCAATCCTAACGCCATGGCCATAAAAGAAAAAATATATCACCACACGAACAACCCCAACAATGAAATAAAATTAGTATGGGTACCCTCACACATCGGGATCCCCGGAAACGAAAAGGCAGATATGGCGGCCCGTGAAGCTGCAAGCGAAAGGACGGAACCTACAAACCAACAAATTCAGAGAAGGGACGCAAAGAGCTACATTAAATACCTGATTTGGGAACAATGGCAAAATGAGTGGCAACAAAAAGATACCAAACTCAATGAAATAAAAAATCAGTGAAACCATGGACCACATCTCCCCAGAAAAGAAGACACCAAGTCATCCTGTCACGACTACGAATGGGTCACACAAGATACACCCATGACCACATCTTCAAAAGGGAACCAGGGAAAACTTGCGACTTATGTCTAGTGCCGGTTAGTGTTAAACACATTCTAGTGGAGTGTCCTAGGTACGACGAAACAAGACGGAAATACAGCCTGGAACCAGAAATGAAATCCCTTCTAAGAGACCGATGTGATATCTCTAATCTTCTGAACTTTCTGAACGACCTGCACTTAAATGACGCAATCTAATTTCAGACCAATAGTGTAAACAAAATACAAATATGAGTTATTATGGAAATGCTACTGTACCATTAAGTTGCTAATGACCCACCGTGGTCGATGCAACTTCTCCTTTCTCAGAATAAAAAAAAAAAAAAACAGTCGTGGTGAGGTAATATTGTCGCCTCGTTTTGAAAAAGACGTACAGGGCAGCTTTGTCTTTCACTATTGGAAACCAACTATTTACTACTTGTACAGCTTCTAGAACCACCTTGGCACGTTTTACTGAACACCGGATTGTATTCAATGCGATTTGTTGGAGAGTCATCGTTAGTTTTCTCGATTTGAAAAAAATCCACCAGACAAGCAACTGCCTCTCCTCCTCGTCATGCTAATTCTACAGCAGCAATATGGTTAAATGTACGCATGAGACCTTCAGGAGTATTTTCATTCCCTAGCAATATTATTTTGTTAACTTCAGACAAATTCAACGAAACTTTACATGGATCTGCTTGTAGTTTCTTCCTGATTGCATCGCGGGCATCTCGGGCTGGTTTAAATACTTATTGTTAAACGGGTCAATCATAATATTATAGTCATTATAGTACTTTTCTTGCAAAAGTTTGCACGAAACGTTCCACATTGTCTTCACCGTTGCTTCTTTGAATTCGGTCCCGTCTTTCTTTCTCATATTGACCGCCCAATCTTTTAGTATCAACGCCAATTCTTCTAAGCTTCTATGTTCATTTAATTCATATTCTCGTTCGCAGCAAAATTCCATAAATATTACCCAAATATATTTGTGACTGTAGGTTGTATTTCTGGAAATTTTTTCTTTGATTAGCGCATTTATACTTTGAACATTCGCATTGCCAAAACGTGACATTTTGAAATTTATTTGGAATGAAGTTGTCAAACTCAATCGTGTTGTCATAGTGATTGATAATTGCACTGAATGCAATCATCACTTACAATTGCACGGGAGGTTTGTATTTTATCGGGTAAATTTGGGTTTTTTAATGAGAAACTGTTGCCTAGCAATTAGACGAGAAAAACTTTCAACTATTAAAAACGCGACACCGAGGGTGGAGCGTTTTTAGGTTGACAGTTTTTCGAGTTGAATTATAATAATAATAATAATAATAATAAATGATTTTATTGGCTTCAGTGAGGTTACATCTATGTTGTTACAATTCAGTAATCCTACAGCCAAAAGGCAGAGTTAACGCTTGCTCGTACAGGAGAGTATAAACAAGCATTCTCTTACACTCAACCTTAATTGCTAAAGGGAACAGTTTAGAATTTGAACAACACAAATTTACCCGATATCAATACAAACATCGAATGTAATTCGGCACGACAATTCAATGAATAAGAAATTTAGAAACATATCAATACATACTTTATTTATTTTGGCAACCAACACCGTGATAATTGATAAACAAATAAATAAGTGAAAAACCCACTAGTGCATTTGTCGCTGTGAAAGTTGCAGCTGATTTTTGCCGCAGTCAAACTGACAATTGCACTGTGGCATATGCGATTTTTTATACATGAGTTGACTTGTCAGTGTAATGTTGACATGATTGGGTGAAATTGTTTCATATGACACAAAATGACAAAATTTGAATGGTTGTTACTGTCAAAAAGTTTTCAAATGAATTGACTTATTTGAATGAATCTATTCAACTTGTATCAATGTAAAATAGATCTTTTTTATTCCGGAGGGTTCCGTTGATTTTCAAAGTTTAAATTAAGCGTCAAAGACAATTCTCATTTTACCGATAAAACGCACCAATCACAGCACACCACAGCACACCACAGCCTTTCTGGAGCATCCATCTGAGATCCGATCAAAGTGAAAATAATGCAAATATGGATGTTATGCATCGAGATGAACCGATATTTCAACGAGAACGTTCAGAGCAAATTAGTGGATATGATTTCCACAGTAAGAACAAGGATATACAGTGCGCGTCAAAATTATGGAAAAAATTCGATATTTCGCAAGCCATGTACTTTTGCCAAAAATCCTGAAATAGGTCGATTTTTATTTTAAAATGCCGATTTTTTTATGTATATTCTAAAGAGGTTATGTCACTGGTTTTGACATGGTGACGTAATCGGTAATTTTTTTAAATTGGAATAGATGTCTTGTGATACCTCATCTGGAAGGCCTTTCAATACTGCATTCAATGATAATAATTAATTGGATATTTTTTTACAGGGTAAACAAAAATTAATATTTTATTTCAATAAGAGAATAACTTTATATCCAACAAAATAGAACAGTTGAATAAGATGTTCGAAATGCCATCCACCAGTCTCTTGACAATAATCTACGGACACATTCCTCTTGCACATTGCGAATAACTTCCGGAGTAATTCTGTTAATTTCGATCCTAATTCGATTTTTCAACTCTTGTAGATTTTGCGGCCTATCTACATAGACCTTCGATTTCCAAATAACCCCACAAGAAAAAATCCAGGGAAATAAGATCTGGAGATCTTGGGGGCCACTCTATCAGTCTGCGTCTAACAATCCACCTCCTAGGAAAACAGTTATTCAAAAACTCGCGAACATCACATGCATAGTGCGGGGGTGCACCATCTTGTTGCAAACAAATACTTTCATTTGGTGAGTTAGGATTGTTGGCGTTTGGAAAAATATCGGCTAGGCTAGGTATGAGTTCATTTCTTAAAAATTCCAAGTAACGCTCCCCTGTGAGATTTCCTTCGAAAAAATACGGTCCAATAATCCTGTCGTTTATTATCCCTGCCCAAACATTGACTTTCTGAGGGTATTGAGTATGCCCGTCCATCATCCAGTGAGGATTATCCCTACTCCAATATCTGTAATTCTGACGATTTACTGAACCATTTAGGCAAAACGTAGCCTCATCGGAAACAGAATTTGTTTTATAAAACGTGGATTGCGGTTAACAAATCCTGCATTATTTCACAGAACTCCACACGGCGATCGGGATCATCATCATTGAGATGTTGATGTAGCTGTACTTTGTATGGATGGTACTTCTCTGCGTTAGAATTCGTAATACAGAACTTTGGGATATGTTGAAGTCTGCTGCAATTTGTCGTGAAGTATTGTGAGGATTATTCTCTACACCCAATAGAACATCAAGTTTCACGTTTTCTTCTATTTCAGAACGTCCAGCATTCGGAATATGTTTGACATGAACAGTTTCTCTAAATTTTTCTCAATCTTACCGACTGTTGAACGACTGATAGGTCTATTTGGATACTTCGCATTGAACAAGTCGCATACCTCTTGCTGAGTTCTGGTTCTATCTCCGCATCCAATAAAAATTAAAATTTCTATGCGTTGGGTTTCACTTAAAGTAGCCATAGTTTACTTTTAGAACCTCTTCACTTAGAATTTGTGGAGAATATTTGTTGATATTTCAACTGACATTTATTTGACACTAACTTGCCTATTATGGCATTAATTTGTGATTGTCTTTTGTTTCCATTTTAGACTAGGAAATAGCTAACTATTAATATTTGGAAAGGATCCATTGGTGTAGAGGAGCACTGACTCACTAGTCTGCCAGGGCAGTCCAAGGGATTAGAGCCTTGTCTCAAAAAAGTAAAATTTTGCATTTTTTAACACGCTTTTATTATCTCTACTTGTAACTAAATAACTCACAATGTAATAAAATCTTGGAAGTAAATATTCACCCACTTCCAATCTTCCGAATAATCTGAAATTTGTCACACATATCAAGGACCGATGACAATACAAGAATTTCATAATAATAATGTAATAATAATAAAAATATATTTTTCCAAACGCCAACAATCCTAACTCACCAAATGAAAGTATTTGGTTGCAACAAGATAGTGCACCCCCGCACTATGCACGTGATGTTCGCGAGTTTTTGAATAACTGTTCTCCTAGGAGGTGGATTGGTAGACGCGGACCGATAGAGTGTCCCCCAAGATCTCCAGATCTTATTCCCCTGAATTTTTTCTTGTGGGGTTATTTGAAATCGAAGGTCTATGTAGATAGGCCGCAAAATCTACAAGAGTTGAAAAATCGAATTAGGATCGAAATTAACAGAATTACTCCGGAAGTTATTCGCAATGTGCAAAAGGAATGTGTTCGTAGATTTGCTCATTGTCAAGAGACTGGTGGATGGCATTTCGAACATCTTATTTAACTGTTCTATTTTGTTGGATATAAAGTTATTCTCTTATTGAAATAAAATATAAATTTTTGTTCAACCTGTAAAAAAATATCTAATTGATTATTATCATTGAATGCAGTATTGAAAGGCCTTCCAGATGAGGTATCACAAGACATTTATTCCAATTTAAAAAAATTACCGATTACGTCACCATGTCAAAACCAGTGACATAACCTCTTTAGAATATACATAAAAAAATCGGCATTTTAAAATAAAAATCGACCTATTTTAGGATTTTTGTCAAAAGTACATGGCTTGAAAAATATTGAATTTGTTCCATAATTTTGACGCGCACTTATACAAAACCAGCACCAGGAGAAGAAGACTGGTATGTAAAGGAAAGAGAAAAAGAAGAAAATGGACACCACAAATTTTCAAAAGTAGAATGCGTCAGCGTCACCAAAAATTAGATGAAGAGTTCCAACTTTCTAAAAATCGAAGTATAGATAAAAGGAAGGAAGAAACTTCAACAAGCAATAGTTTCGCAGTACTAGCAACCGATCAAGAAAATTATGACATGAGTGAAGCAACACCGAAAGTCAAGTCAAGGGCAAGACCACCCCCAAAATTATGCAAGACAAAAAGCATTGACCAACCAACAACCAAATGCTAAAACATAATGCAATAAATTCGTCCAAAAATATGAATCTACGAGATGGTATAAAGATGAGTATGCCTGATATGAAGATATACGATAAATGTGTTGAGATACTTGAACAGCACAATATCCAATTTCATACCTATAGTAAGCCGGAAAATAACAAAGAGATCTGAGCAATCATCCACGAGTGGTGGCTAGATTTTACAAACAAGGAGGTCAACCCATGCCAATAACCAGTCTAGGTTACCGCCCAGATGCTAAAATTAGCTAAACGATTCTCATGCAGATAATAATGTTTGCTGGGTTGAAGATGATTTTTGCTATCGCTAATGTTTTAGATATTACCATTTTCAGACATTTTATAAAAAAACAGACGTCTTTTTGACGTCGGAAATTTATCAGCAAAGTCAGTTTGAGGTCTCAATCGAAAACACATACTGACGTCAGAAATACCTTCAAATATAACGGCATTTGGATATGACTTACTTACGTCATTTAGACGTCATTTAGAATAAAGACGTCTTATAGTCGTCACGTGATACCTGGGGAATTGTGAACAAATGAGTTCATCTGGAGAATAATCTTCCCATTCAGCCTCATTTTTCCAACAATATTTCAATAGGGTGTTTTGAACTTCATCGACAACAAATAATTTGCTTCTACTGATTATTAAAAGTTGGAAAACATTATATTCTAATATCTTTTTCCTTATCGGATCACTGGACAATTACAAAGTTTTCAGGAGAGAACTCCAAACGATCCCATTATAAAATTCGCCAGAAGCTTTTATCGAATGATATCGGATAATTGATGTTGAATACTCTCAGCAGTATGATACGAACTTTTTATCGGTTCAGATGGCAATTAAAGGAAGATATCCATTCTTAGTTGGATGAGGTGGGGGTTTATCATCCAGCCCTGATAAAACATAATAGGATTTGCGCTTTGATCGAAAATGCCGACCATAGGCGGCGATTTATTCTTTAACTTTGCCTATTCTTGTTTGAAAAAAAATTCAGCAAACTATCTGGAAAAATAAATTATTGAAAGATTTAGAAGGGATTTTTACTAATAATATTTTTTGGTAGGTCTATTGGGTGATAATAAGAGAGGGTCCGGAAGTTAATAATACTTATGTTTTTTTGTATCCAAGCGAAAATATTGTAACCGTTTTTGTATATCACCCTGGGCTTGGAAGGTATATCCAGGATAGTCGTATACTTTCTTGGTAATTGAGTGAGGTGGACACTACTCAGATGGCAATTACAGGAAGATATCCATTCTTAGTTGGATGAGGTGGGGGTTTATCATCCAGCCCTGATAAAACATAATAGGATTCGCGCTTTGATCGAAAATGCCGACCATAGGCGGCGATTTATTCTTTAACTTTGACTATTTTGTTTAAAAATAAATTTCAGCAAACTATTGGGAAAAATAAATCATTAAAAGATCTAGAAGGGATTTTCACTAATAATATTTTTGGTAGGTCTATTGGGTGATAATAAGAAAGGGTCCGAAAGTTAATAATTATATTTTTTTGTATCCAAGCGAAAATATTGTAACCGTTTTTGTATATCACCCTGGGCTTGGAAGGTATATCCAGGATAGTCGTATAATTTCTTGGTAATTGAGTGAGGTGGACACTACTCAGATGGCAATTACAGGAAGATATCCATTCTTAGTTGGATGAGGTGGGGGTTTATCATCCAGCCCTGATAAAACATAATAGGATTCGCGCTTTGATCGAAAATGCCGACCATAGGCGGCGATTTATTCTTTAACTTTGACTATTTTGTTTAAAAATAAATTTCAGCAAACTATTGGGAAAAATAAATCATTAAAAGATCTAGAAGGGATTTTCACTAATAATATTTTTTGGTAGGTCTATTGGGTGATAATAAGAAAGGGTCCGAAAGTTAATAATTATATTTTTTTGTATCCAAGCGAAAATATTGTAACCGTTTTTGTATATCACCCTGGGCTTGGAAGGTATATCCAGGATAGTCGTATAATTTCTTGGTAATTGAGTGAGGTGGACACTACTCAGATGGCAATTACAGGAAGATATCCATTCTTAGTTGGATGAGGTGGGGGTTTATCATCCAACCCTGATAAAACATAATAGGATTTGCGCTTTGATCGAAAATGCCGACCATAAGCGGCGATTTATTCTTTAACTTTGCCTATTTTGTTTAAAAATAAATTTCAGCAAACTATTTGGAAAAATAAATCATTAAAAGATTTAGAAGGGATTTTCACTAATAATATTTTTGGTAGGTCTATTGGGTGATAATAAGAGAGGGTCCGGAAGTTAATAATAATTATGTTTTTTTGTATCCAAGCGAAAATATTGTAACCGTTTTTGTATATCACCCTGGGCTTGGAAGGTATATCCAGGATAGTCGTATAATTTCTTGGTAATTGAGTGAGGTGGACACTACTCAGATGGCAATTACAGGAAGATATCCATTCTTAGTTGGATGAGGTGGGGGTTTATCATCCAGCCCTGATAAAACATAATAGGATTCGCGCTTTGATCGAAAATGCCGACCATAGGCAGCGATTTATTCTTTAACTTTGCCTATTTTTGTTTAAAAATAAATTTCAGCAAACTATCTGGAAAAATAAATTATTAAAAGATTCAGAAGGGATTTTCACCAATTATATTTTTTGGAAGGTCTATTGGGTGATAATAAGAAAGGGTCCGAAAGTTAATAATAATTATATATTTTCGTATCGTATCGTATATCTGAAATTATCAAATATTTGCAAATATAAAACATCAATTTTCAACACGTTTGCATACAACAATTACCCTTGAAGTAAAACAATACCTTACTCAAACCCCATATATTGAAACTCAAATATGTACAAATGATATACAAACATACATGGTGAAAATGGACTGTGCAGATTCATGACTCTGTATGATGCACCAATTAAATACAAATGGTTCATCGAGTAGATACCTGTGGCTAACTGAGATATTTGACTAGTACTGTACGTTCAGTACTGTACGTGCGCCTTACATAACATGTGTAATATGCAAAGAAAATGCAGGTAAATCATATGATGAAGAAATAAAAATAAATGGTTAACAGGCCTGAATCTATGGTGCGATAGTACCACTCCCACGATGTGTTCTACGCTGTTCAGTTTGATCAGCACTAGGACTGCTGAGCTGTGTACTGATGAAATTTCTTCATACCCCTCCTATCTTGGTGAAAAGTTGGAATTGTACACCAACCATTTCTTCGGAGGTTAGACATCCAAACTACAATGCTGGCTACGACGTCATCATAGGGTCACCGTTAACCTGAATCCTTGAAAAGCCCATAAATGATTCTTTCAACAAAATCGAGCTGCTAATTCCCAGTGAGCTACTATGCTCTCGAAACTACAATGTAAAACTTGTAAACTACAACGTCCATTCCAACATTTCGAATCACGAGGCTGTTCGTGACCTAGTCCATAAAAAAACGAAAATGGACTCCATCCAAAAACCCTATTCAAACTGAGAAAGAAAGAAAGTTAAGTCTCTTTCAAATGAATAAATGTCCTTAAACTTACCCCACACGGAGGGACGATCACAATCGTGGCAATATCAAAAACATCCTCGATGTATTTCCGAGGCAAAACCCAAGATTATCAAACTCTTGACAATCCGCATCTCCTTCCGAAACGAACCCTCGAGCGCAATCGCACGAAGTATCTTTCGACATTCCTGCAATTGGCGATCTTCTATCGACGAGTTTGAACCAACGCAATGGTGAAATCTCTTAGTTAAAAGGAAATACAACCTTTCAGTAGTTGGAACCACTTTAAAAGCAACGAAAATACTATATACATGTTTCAGCAGACAAACACTTGTAGAAAGATACTTGCGTATGGCGTTCAAGCAAAACGAATGAACTGAAAATGTATCACCTCACATCCAGTGACTGTACTTAGTGGATTAATGAGAATTCTCATTATCATTTTATATGGGACTCCTGTGGGAGTGTACATATCCAACAAGATGAACATTTAACTCTAAAATCAAATATTATCTTGTCTGGTGGACATCGGGATTGGTGGCGACATCTTGGTGAAGATAGCAGAAACGCGCTAACCCTACTCTAGGTAAATACAAACGCTACAGGGTAAGAGAAAGACGCTTAAAAACCTGTTCGGAAGAAAAATGTTGTTCATCATGTTAAACCTTGGTTATATGCCGAGTGTTATGAATTCACACACCACGCCTGCAAAACCAAGAGTTTGTCGAACCTCACATTTACTTTCACCAAAGAAACACTTTAGAAAACCCAATATGAGGATTTCACAAATACCGCCAAATGATGTATAACTATTCTTGTATTATTTGAATTCACTCTACTCAATACTAAATCTTTTTCACACAATTGACAGTACAAAAGCGTATATTAAAAAGTCGTTAGAGGTTCTATACTGAGAGTTGTGCAACTAAAAAAATTGACAACGAGAATTTACACGGAGAACGGCCTGTCCAAGCAATTCAATCAGTATATGATTGAGGTTCGTTTTAACCTATGTACTTGGTCATATCTCAAGCTATAAAAAAATGAAATAATAATATAGTTGTAAATTTAAAAGATATAATTAGGATCAAGCTTCAAAACATTACACAAATACATAAATCAATAATTTCTTATAAGACCATTTCATATAAATTCACCAAAATATGAGGGTAAAAATAGCAATAAAACCATATCAGAAATTAGTATCATATCAGTTACAATGTTCTATAATTTTAAGGCACTGAACAATGTATTATCAATCAATTGTAGCAAAGTCAAATGTAGCAATATATTTTTATAACTTCTTTTTGTGCTTTATCAATATATGCTAAAATTTTGTATTTATCCATGTACACAAATCTAAAACACCAAGGCAATTGGTTAAAACAATTATCATTGTAATTGTTTTTCTGCTTAAACAACAACTTTCATATTTTACTGGACTTGAGAACACGATAGCACAGTTTTCAGTTATAAGCATAGAATAGTATTAATCATAGTATACATCTTTCTAGAATGAGCAACTATCAAAATCTACTGAAATGAAGAAATATTCATCAGATTCGTTGAATTAAACTTTAAGGAATGTAGAGTATGAGTGTGGAAAAATGTTCATTATATAAAGCCTGGTACACAATACAATCAAAGAAAAAAATATGTAGATCACCCTGTATATCTATACACTTGTTACGAAGATCACTTCACCAAAATCATTTCCAGTATTTTATCTTGCAAATATTTTTATATTTAAGTGATTTTTAGTTTAATCTTCAAAAATCCCGTCAAGTATTCAATTATTTATTTATTTCGGATGAATTCTTCCAACTACATATCAGTGAATGAAGTTCGACTTGTTTTCGTTGTAGCTAGGAGGTTGAACTTGATTTTCGTCTTAGAAACTGGTAAATAATTGTGAGTCCTAGTACCTGGTACATCTTCAACTTGTTTGTATCTGAATTTGACTTGAAGTACAATTAAAAATTTTCATCTATCTGATTGAAAAATAGTCGGATCAAAATTACTCAATGTTACTCATACGTTACATACTGACTTCAAAATGAGTACCCGAATGGAATGAATCTCATTGTTACAAAACGGTTTATATATCCTCGTCTTACCTCATGCAGGCAAAATCCTATAATCCATTATATTATCGCATACCAAGTTGGCTTTGTTTTATTTTTATAATTACACTGTCTCTCCTACTATGATGCAGCTGTGTCGCTTCTTTTTTAGGGTCGATTATAAATAGGTAATCTATTTTCCCATGAACCCATAGTTTACTGGAGTTATAATTGGTTTTTTTTTTTTAAAATTCATGACTTCCCACGTGTAGTATATAATAATATTTTCGTCCCACAGATATATGGTGTTATTCTTATAATTTTTCGGTTCATTGAATTCAATACTCGTTTGAATAGAATAATCACGTAATATGAATTTATATATAAAAACTGGATTTTTCTATAGTTTAAATGTGATCTTTCTAAATAAATATATTATTTCAAGACATTTTTCTTTTCCAAGCTGTATATGCAGGTTACAACAACCACGAGAGTGAAGAAAAATACAAACATTTTCAAAGTGAGAAAATAATGCATAATAAATAGTGAGTGATATGGAGGATGATAAAAGGAGTAAAGAAACTATATTCCTGACAGGAGTCCCCCTCCCGCACACATTCATTTTCAGGGTTATTTCCCAAAATAAAGTTTTCTCTCAAATCACGATGGCGCGTTTTCCATTTATTTGTGAGAATTCATTCGTGCGCTGTGGCAGATTGTAGAATGAATGGTAATCTTTCGTTGGCGCCTTAATCGAATCACTGCTGTGATAATTACATTCTGACAGTTCGTAATTGAGCAACTTTAGTTAGTTTGTATAACTCATTGCACAGCGGTTATTCGTAGTGACTAGGGAAATGCATATCTAATGTGTGATCGAAGCACAACCATATACATTAATCGAACTGTTTCAACAAAGAGCCATACCTTAATGGCAAAATCAATGCCGTAAGTTACTCCTAGGGCATGTTTAATAAAGGGTCACTTAGGCAATCCGTGGAATGTCGAGGAGACAAACGAGAAAATAATTTGGGAGCGTCAAGAAAACTGGAAGGTGTTATGACTACAAGAACGCCTTAACCAGCTACAAAAAGGCAATAAACGATACCAAGAGGTGAGGAGTTAGAAAGTTCTCAAGAGTGCACCAAACTCCGAGAAGGACAAACATCAAGTAATATACTCCCTAGAAAATGAGCAAGTGGAGTATACCACCACAGAAGAAGAAATTATGGAGGGTTGTCTTCAGGGTTCACTGTCCTCGGGCTGAAATAGTACAGATACCTGCTAATGAAAATGGACTAAGGCTCTGGAAAAGGGATCCAGGGGAAGTTGGACATTAGCGAAAAAGGTTGGTAACTTATGACAAAAAACCATGGGCAATGATGTCATTTGAACCATTCGAATCACCTTGACCAGAAGAGATTTACCCAGCATTATGGCAAAAATAAACGAAACTACTGCATAGTAGTTTCTGTGAAATACTCAGAGGCAGTCTGGCTCTTGGATGAATACCAAAGCCATGGAGGAACATTGGGGTTATCTTCATAGCATAACCTTGAAGAACTGGACAGAAAACGGCGAAGTCCCTAAGACCTATAAGTCTCGTGTCTTTTAGACTGAAGACTCTGGAGGCTGATGGATAGGCATAAAAGGGACGGTGCAGTAGATAGATATGATATATTTTTGATATGATATGATATATTTTTATTCAGACAATGTTTACAAGAGAATTTTATGAATTTGCACTAGGTGGATTGTCTAAGCCTTATGGCTTGTATTACAACTCACCCCATGCTAGAGAGTCATTTTACAAAGAAAAGGAAAAAAAAAAAACCTTAATCTAAATTTGAATATATATACCTAATTTTAAATAAGATTGGTTGGTAGACATTATCAAAAGAGAAGGAGAATGGAAAAACTGCGAAATTAGAGCGAGAGAGAAAGAGAGAGAAGATTAATGGTTTCAATACTATGTATGTAAGGTGATAACGACATGTTTTACACAGTAGTTTAATGCATGTCTAATTTATCAGTAAACAATGTTTTTTAGCTTAACTTTTGATTATATATACTGGTACCATATTGAGAAGTTTGGGGCGATATAAGTTATGAATCTTTGTGGTAGAGACTTTTTGTAGAATGGAACAGTCACTAGATTGTTAGAAATAGACCTCGTTTTGTAAGAATGACTAGTATATGTGTAGGTTTTGGTTTTCATCATCCATAGAATACATTGGTATATATAAATTTGTTTAAGATTCAGTAGGTTAGCTTCACGATATAATTCATTTGTGGAGAATAATTTTTCTTTTTTAAGTATAATCTTTATAATTGTATTTTGAGTGATTTCTAGATCACATAAGGCTGTTTTGTACATACCCCCCCAAATAATGACACAGTAACGTATAATGGACTCTGCTAGTGCATTATACACCATCACAATTGTTTTTCTGCTTAAAATATTTCTCAACTGATAAAATTTACGTATAAGTTTGCGAAGTCTCTGAATTGTATATGATACATGCTCAGACCATCGTAGGTGTTGGTCTAAGATTACACCCAGATATTTAATTTTTTTAATTTTTTTTATTATGCGGCATGTGCAATGAATATGGTCACAGGTTTTTTTTTTTATTGTTATTTTATCGAACTCTGGTTGATCTCTAATATCAGCACTGAATGTGATAAATTTTGTCTTATCAGTATTTAAGCTTAAGAGGCTACCATCTATGTAGTCAAAATATATATTTAACTCTTGTTCGGCTTGTTGGTATACTTTGTCCAAGAATCTCCAAAAACATTATCGCTGTGTCATCTGCATATGAGATTACTGAGCTTTGGTGTTCTCAGTACTCCAATATTGTTTATGTAAATTAGGGAAAAGTATGGGACCCATCACTGTTCCTTGCGGTACGCCTATGGTGATAGGAAGGGTTACTAAAACAATTATTGATTTTACTCTCTGAGTTCTATCCAAGAGATAATTTTCAAATAGATTAAGAACAGTGCCTCTTATCCCCGCTATTTCCAATCTTTGCAATAATATTTTGTGATCCACGGTGTCAAACGACTTGGCCAGGTCTAGAAATATTGTTAGGCACTATTATTATCATTAAGATTAGCCAAGACGTCTTTCACCAATCTGAATATAGCCTGTTCTGTGGAAAAGCCTTCTCGGAAACCGAATTGCGCGTTTGATAAGATATTATTGGATTCTAGAATTGCATAAGGCGGACTTTCAACACTTTCTCGAATATTTTTGCAAAATTATTTATAACTGTAATAGGCCGATAATTCTAGCGAGTTTCCTATCGCCTGCTTTGAAAATTGGTGTAGTTATTGATTCTTTCCAAGCACCAGGTATAATACTGGTTAGGAAGCATAGATTTATTATATGAGACAACGGATCCGATAGGTTTTTGTTGAATTTTTTTATCAAAAAGACCGAGATACGATCAGGACCTGCCGATGTGTTATTTTTTAGAGTAGAAATAGTAGAGATTATTTCATTACTTGTCACTGGATTGAGAAATAGCGAATCTCTTATATGAGGATTTACTTCCTGCGGAGACGTTTTGGTATCAATTTTTTGGGCCATGAGCGTTCCCACCTGAACAAAAAATTTATTGATATACTCAGCTTTTTCTTGATCTGATGAGATTTCAATACCTTGGTCATCGGTTATATTTATATTGTCTGCTTGAGAATGTTTCGATGAATTTGTTATGTCATTAATTTCGGTCCAGATTTTTTTATAGTTATTATTTGCCGCTATTATTCTCTTTTTATAGTAATCGGTTTTTGTTTTACGTATTAGATTGTTTAGAAAGTTTCTGTAATGTGTATATTCTATTTTCAGTTCTAAAGAGAAGTTTTTTAAAAGTCTGGATTTCAATCGATCTCGATGTCTGATTGAATTTATTAGTCCATCGGTTATCCAAGGCTTAAGTTTCTTATTTTCCAATTTCAGTTTTTTAGTTTCAGAACTTTTTTTTATGAATGATTGTAAGATGTTAATAAAATGATTATACGCTGACAGTGGATCAGTTGAGTTCATTACATATTCCCATTTTTCGACATCTAGTTGACTACTAAGCTTTTTATAGTTTATATAGTTCTTTTCGATTGTTGTATCAGCATTATATTTTGTCACACCTCGATCAGTTAATTTCACAGATAGTGCTATAGCGTAGTGATCGGTTAGGCTAGTTTGCATATAAATGAATTAATATTTTTCTCATCGAATGCATCATTTTTATTTATTCTAGTGAATATATGATCAATTAAACTTGAGGTATGTTCAGTGACTCGCGTTGGTTTTGTGTTAATTTTAGGAAAGAACCCATGTGTGGCCATATTACAAACATAGTTAATGACACATGAGTCGTCTTCATTTAGTAAATTTATATTAGTGTCACCTATAAATACTTCGAAATCTTTTTTATTTCTAGTTAAAAAAAGGTTCTCAAGTTCAGTAATATACAATTGTTTGTTTGTAGCTGGTGGCCTGTATGATGCTATTATTGAAAGGTCATATTTTCCAGGATGAAATCGATAACCAAAATATTTGTTTCTGAGAGGTTATGTATTGTACTTATAACATTCCCAATTTGCTTTTTTACATATAGAACCACGCCATCGTTTTGATTAAATCTAGATTGGTTATAGAAAATGTTAAATTCAGGAATTTCGAAATTTTCTAAACTTTCAATGAGAAAAGTCTCTGATAAAACAATGACGTCAATTTCGTTTTTTACAGAGTCGATATATACTAGGAGTTCTTCAAAGTTTTTGTTCAGGCTTCTAATATTGAAGTGAACTATGTTTAAATGTTTCTTACCTTTTGTGTCATTGCAAAATTTATATCTTCACGTACGTCTGTCTCTCTCTCTATACTGCTCCAGTTCGTCAAAGAAATCAATCATTCTATAATATTATATCCTTGAATTCTAAGAAAAAGTAAATTATAAAAGAAGTGTCTACCAATTCAGTGTATGAAAAGAAATCAATCAAATTATACTTAATAATATACTGAAATAGTAATAAGATTTTCCTGTTTTTTTTTTTTTCCAATAGTCACAGCATGAGTATTACTCCTAATATCACAATGTTCAACTAGCAGCTATTTTTTTTTCATACCGAACATTTCGTTAAAAAAAAAGATATACAAAACTTAAGATTAACTCGATGATAATTTGAAAAACAAGGGAAATATTTCATGTTATGGTGTTTATATAAATCAATGAGACGAAAGAAATAGAAGTGAAACAATGTGTTGATGTCGCCGCTGTCATACATAATTTGTTAAATCCTCACTCGATCTGATTTTTTTCTTACGGTCGTCAATTCTAGCAAATATTTGCCCATTCAGTGTCCAAACGTTTTTGTCTCCGAACTTCGCCTTCGTTTCATTCATAAGTAAACGTTTGTTTTTTGTCAGGTCTTCGGTGATGAATAACTTTTTACCTTTAAATTTGGCTGTGTTTTTCAATATTCCAGTTTTGCATTCATTGTTTGCGAACTTTACAATTGTTGGTCGAGGTTTTCCTAATATTCCAGTTTGAGACCCTATTCTGAAAGCTGACATAATGTTACTGCTGTTCAAATTCATGGATTCCGGTTCGTTGAGTATTTGAAGACACTTGGAGGAAATATTTTCATTTTCGCTTTCTTGGATGCCGTAGATACAAATGTTGTTTCTTTTCTTATATTGCAACAAATCGTCCAACTTTTGTTCCATTGACTTTATCACTTCACCTTGGGTTTTTATAACTTTTCGAGCTTCTCTAGTTTTTGTTCACTATCTCGGTCACTGTTTTGTTACCTGAGCAATGAAATCTTTGTTGGAGAATGCTTCCGCAATAGTTTCCCTTATAATATTCTGCACTTCTAACTTATTTCTCGTTCCCATGATTTTCCCTTTGCACTCAAGACTTCGCGGTTTATTTAACAGTTCACAAATCGTGGGCGGTCGTTATTTGACGGAGCAAAGTTTACTGCGACTACTCTCGCTGGGACATCGGTCTGAAAACATTATGCATACAGACTCCTCACTTACAAACTAGTAGAGAGAGTGGAGAAAAACCTCTTATGCACAGTCTAGGTGAATTAGCGTGTAAAATACTTTTGAGGGATTTTTAACAACTAAATCATTAATTACTTATACAAGGTGTTTCATAATTGATTGCTGATCCTGAAGGGTGATAATCCTTGGATGATTTTAAGAGAAATTCTTCATGTAAACATAGGTCGGCAACCGCTTTATTTCTGAGATACAGGATGTTGAACTTTAACAAAAAAATCAGTTCTTCCCCAATATCTCTGGAACCGCTTTGGCTTTTTTTTAATATTTTGGTACATGAAGAGTACGCAATGTGAATAAGAATTATTTAAAAGTTGCAAATTAGTCCATTAAGGTTCTAAATTTCCAAAATGACCTCCTCCTTGATCACGGCAAAGTTCAACTTTTTCAACTGTTGCGCGTACCATATTGATTAGCTGTTCCGCAGTGATGTTCTGGAATGCCATCCTTACTTTATACTCCAGTTCTTAACGAGTAGCTGATGCTGTTTTATACACCTGATTTTAATTGTTCCCCAGAGAAAAAAATCTAGCGGAGTAAGATCTGGTGATCCAGAATATGAAAAAGAAATAATACATTTTGAAAAAATATGACAATTTAAGAATGTACCTTGCAGGCCACTGAATAGGACCATAAGTGCCAATCCACTTTTCTGGGAAGGTGTCATTCAGATGTTCTCTTACGACTTGATAATGGTGAGGTGGCGCTCCATCTTGTTGGAAATAGATATCAACTTTGTTAGCCAGTGGCAAATCTACAATGAAATCATTAATTTGATTTCTAAGGAACTGTAGAAATCTTTCCGCAGTAAGTTGTCCGTCGAAAATTATTGGCTCCAAAAGTTTTCCTCCGATAATACTCATCCAGCAATTGAAACCAAATCGCTCTTGAAAATTTCCTTCTTGCTTCAGATGTAAATTTGTTTGAGACCGGTACCTTTTATTATTCCGATTGAACAGACCCAAGTTGGTGAATCGAGTTTCATCTGAATAAATGATTTCAAATTGAAAACGTACATCTTCTCTGTATTTAGTCCATAATCAGTTGCAATAAGTTAATCTTCGGATGTGGTCGTTATCGTAAAGATGTTGGTGTAGTTGGTACTTGAATGATCGATAATTATATTTGTGAAGAATTCTCCAAACGGACGAATAACTTTTATCACTTATATCACACTCATATCACAATTTGGCGAATTGACGCCGTAAAATTCACTTCAACATAGGCCAACACGTCTAATTCTTTTTCTTCACTGACGATGAAGTTATTGGCATTTTCTTCAGGTTCATTTCGCATTTTCCCTTCCAGTTTTGGAAAATAATGCCGAGTGGGATGGCGACGATTGGGGAATGTCTGAGCATAAATTCGAGCTGCATCAGTTGCATTCTTTTTTGCTTCTCCGTAAATTAGCAACATGTCAATTTTCTCGTTTCTAGTATAATTTCCCTTATCAAATTATAAACTACGCAACAAATAAATCATTAGAGGTGATATCCTATTTGTTTAGGTAGTCCTAGCAACAGCTCCAACTGCTGTCACGGATAACTAGACTAACAGGAGTCAGTGCATAAGTAGACCGAATACGTATTATTTGTTATTAGGTATGATCGCTTCTTGCAATTATTTATAAAAATAGTGAGAATGAAGTGAAAGTGTGTGTTATCAAATTATTCGTAAGAAAATGATCTATCACAAAAAGCCGACGAACCATCCCCTTTCCATTTGAAAAAATCAAGTTATCTGAAAAAATTAATATTCACGACTTTTAAATAATTCTTAAAACGACTATGAAGTCATAAGTCTCAAAGCCGTATTTTTCCCATGTTACTTAATCAAGAATGAAGCGATTTACACGATCCATGGCATTCTAGATCGAAAAATAAAATTGGAATAAAAATGACTTTATTAGTCAAATATTGACAAGTGAGGTGTTGTTGGATTTGGAATGTCATTCTCGATCGAAATAAGTGAAAATATATAGGATGTCCCATTTAAAAATCTAAAGAAGTACGGCTAAGCAAGTAAATCTGTAAAAAAATGTAAATTGAACTATAATACACAACCCCCAAATTTCGCCTTTCTATCTTCAAAAATAATAAATAATAGTTTAAAAAAACTAAAAAACACGCTTTTATAGAAAACCAGACTGAAAAAATAGAAAATAAGTAAAAATTTATTTTATTTAAAAAAAGCGTGGGGTGCATGGTATACATATAAATTCAATCACAAGGACCAAAGACAGATGCATGTTATGACAAGTCACAAATAAACATCAAAACAAAATAAATTAAAATCAAAACAAAATAAAATACATACCATCAGATTAAAATATATGATAAAAATTGAGAAATTCATCTTTGCAGGAACATACTTTTCGGACAATATATCATAAAAAGGTAGAAGACGTGAATGCACAAGAGACAACAAGAGAGACAGTCGTATATATAAGTATGCTATATTGAATACAAATCAAATCAATTGCATATATCGCGAACATAACACAAATTATACTAAGTACTCATCTATAGTGTAGCAGGCCTTCTGAACTAGCTGCTGTTTCAGTCTTGTTTTGAAAATATTTAAATTGAGGGAGCTTTTAATATGCTCATCAAGAGAGTTGTATAATTTACAGCCAGTAAAAAAAAAGCTTTTTTGGTACAGCGTAGTCCGGTGATTTTCAGGTTGTAGTTGGCCTTTGAAACGTGTATTATGGTAATGCTTCTCAACAATATTCAAAAACTTGTTTTTATTTTTATAGACGTATGTACAAACTTTCAGTATATATGAGCTCACAACAGTTAGGATTTTGAATTTTTTGAAATAATCTCTGCAGCTCGTTCCAATATCGATACTAGCAAGAATTCTAATCGCATATTTCTGAAGTACAAATACTCTATTCACATGTGCACAATTTCCCCAAATCAAAACTCCATACTTTATATGGGAATGAAAATTTGCATAGTACAATGACAGTAGTGTGTACTCACTACAGTGGTTCTTCATAAATTTCAGACTATAACAGCTACTCTGTAATTTTTTACACAAACAATCAATATGACAATCCCAGTGAAGTGGCCTATCATAGGTAACCCCCAATAGTTTCACTGATTTACTACTTACTATTTCATCATTGCAACCTTCAAAAAGTTTGAATTCATCAGTCCTGCCATTACCAAAAAGAACAGTTATTGTTTTACGATGATTCAATTGTAGGTTATTATTGTTGGACCATTTTACAATATTGGCAAATACCGCTTCAGCAGTTGTTTTCAGCTTATTGAGATCCTTGTCAACAAATAAAATATTCGTGTCATCTGCATAGCAGATAACATGAACATTTTGTACCCTTTGAATATAGAGAATGAGATCGTTAGCAAAAATGTTGAAAAGTAGAGGACCTAAGACAGAACCTTGCGGCACACCTTGCTCTTCATCCATTTCTTCAGAGAAAATGTTATTGACTCTTATTATTTGTTTTCTTTTACTGAGGTATGACTCGATTAAAGTTAAAGGCAAACCTCTTATTCCATATCTCTCTAATTCGGCAGTGATTAATCGATGATCTACTAGGTCGAAAGCTTTCGAGAAATCAATGAAAATACCCAAAGCAAATATTTTTTTGTCAATACTTGGAATGATCCGACCGCTGAACTCAGATAGTGCTGTCTCTGTACTTTTGTTAATGCAGAAACCATGCTGGTCGGACGATAAGAGTTTGTACTTAAGTAAGTAATTGGTTAACCGATCCTTAATTGCCATGTCAAATAATTTAGAGATACTGCATAACAGGCTTATTGCTCTGTAGTTAACAAAATCATTCGGATCTCCTTTCTTGTAAAGTGGCTGAACTATTGCCAGTTTGAAGTTATCTGGGAAATTTCCTTCCTCGAAACAAAGATTGATCAGGTAATTCAGAGGTTCACTAATCCACGAGCTGCATTTCTTCAATAAATTATTGGAAATATTATCATGACCAGAGGAGTTGGAAGATTTCACTCTAGGTATCCAACAATTACCTGTGATCTGAGACATTTCCTACTTTACTGCCCTAGGTGTGTAATGTACTATATAATTATTGATACCATGCACCCCACGCTTTTTTTTAAATAAAATACATTTTTTTCTCATTTTATATTTTTTTTAGTCTGGTTTTCTGTAAAAGCGTGTTTTTTAGTTTTTTCAAAGTATTATTTATTTCCTACTTTTTAGTATGGTTTGTTTAAAAGCGTGTTTTTTTAGTTTTTTTTTCTATTATTTTTTTTTTTTTTTGCAAATAAAAAAATGGAATAATCTTATAAAATTAGGTAATCATAATCTCCGACCCCAAAAACCCCCACATACCAATTTTGAATAGAATCAGAACATAATCACAAAACTCGGCCGCCATTTTGAAGCCGCCATATTGAATTTTCCAATTTTCACAAAAGAATCATAATATTCAACCCCAAAAACCCCCACATACCAATTTTTAATAGAATCAGACTATAATCACAAAACTCGGCCACCATTTTGGAGCCGCCATCTTGAATTTTTCAATTTTGACAAAAGAATCATAATCTCCGACCACGAAAACCCTCAGATACCAATTTTGACGCGAATCCGTCCATAATCACAAAACTCGTACGCCATATTGGCCATTCTTAATGCATTGTCACCGAAATTATGTACACCTGCCAAATTTCAAGTCATTCGGACGTCTGGAAGTGGGTCAAAATGGCGCCCAAAGGAGTCGGTTACAAACAAACAAACATACAAGTGAAGCTAATATAAAGCGTGTAAAAAAGTTATAGGGGTGAATCACTCGGTATATGGGTTACACAGATCAAAACACCAAGAAATGAAGGCCTTGTAGATAATTTCCAAAGGTAATTATCTTATTCTTGTTGAATATATGATGTTGAATTGAATATAGCATGAAAAAACAATGTTTCTCCGCGTTATTTTAAGAAAAGGTGAACTGAAAAAAGTTGTAGTATAAACAATATGTATTTTTTATTAGAATTAACATCGAAATTAGATTCTTCTCGTGCATTGAACCTTTCAATTGGGTCCTAGTATACTTCTGGTACGGTACATTGGTCGTCTCCTTCTAGGAAACGCATTTCCCTCACCCCAATTTTTGCTGCGCAGTGATTGAAACGATTTGCGTATTCCTCCCCAAACATTGGCCGCTCACATTTTTGGCCGAACAAATGAATAGCAGCCATATCTTTGCAGTCGAAAATACCATCGCAATTACAATCCTGAAAAAAAAACAATACATATATAAGAACATATACAGGGTGTTATGTAAGTACGTGGCCAAACTCGAAGGGGTGATTCTTTGAGTGATTCTAAGACGGAAAGTTTTCATAACCAAAGGACCGGTAATGCTTTGTTTCCAAGATACAGGGTTTCAATATTTTTAAAAGAAATAGTTTTTTCCTAAATATCTTAATAATCGAAAAGGGAAACATTCTCAATTGCGAATGTTTCCCTTTTCATCATGAATACCCCACAAGAGGTTATCTTGACGATGGAAGATAGTGACTAAAGTTTATCTTTCAGTCGCAGATGATTCCACATCTGATTTTATGAACATCCTGTTCATATTTTCAACAAATCAATCTTAATAATCCTTTAGCCGAGTTGACATTTAACAGTGTTATTTGGGGTAGTAAGGGGCTAATTTAGCCCCAACTAGATTGAAATCATAATGTCCAGTGGCGTCCCGGAAGGCACCATAACCAATATTTAGGACCAAAAAAATGTGCGCCACTGATTTTTTGCAATTTTTGTATTTCTTTTTTCGCATCCAGCAATTAAAACTACAACTTCTTTATCTCTAGCATTGTTTTCGTATCTTGCTTTGTTTTTGAGAAAAAACATAAAAATCACTGTATCGCATGTTCCTGGGACAACATAATAAAAAATTTGAACTACCAAACCATCAAAAACTGGGGTGTACTTGTTATTTTATTCCATATCACTAGTCTATTCTAGTCTTAGAAATTGTTATCAAAAGTAATGCAAGCAATAATTATTTTTATCAATTAATAAAAAATATGTTTATTGTTGTCCATGGATATGCAATAACGAGATTTTTATTTATGATTAAACAATTAAAATTACACAAAGTTATCTTTTGAATTTTTAGATCAACTGTTTTTGATGAAACAGAGAACGTTAATTATTACTGCAGTGTTTTGAAAGTGAAGTTGGAGTGCCATGGACGGAAAAACAATTGTTCAAACAAAATTGGCATAATTCGAAACAGTGCATACGTAATTATTCGATAGTAATTATTTGAAGTGTTTTAAGGAGTTTTAGGCTATAAAATTCGTTACTGATATTAGAAAATGGTTCGGTTTACAAACTCAGAAATGGCCTATATGCATTTTGTCTATGGAATGGCCCAAGGCAATTCCAGAGCGGCTAGACGCATTTATCAAGAAAGATATCCTCATCGCATTGTACCAAATAGACAAACATTTGTAAGAAGGCTGTGCGACTCTGGCACCTTCCAAAGGTGGGCTGCTCTTATTGGGAGACCTGCAACGGTAAGGAGGAAGCAATTTTACGTGAGCGTAGCCCCGATACAAGTACACGCAAACTTTTACAAAAATTAAACATTTCTCACTTTACTGTGTGGAAGATTTCAACGGACTATTAACTGTATCTTTACCAGATACAGCGTGTGCAAGCGTTATTACCTGCAGATTTTCCCAAGCGAGTTGTTTATTCTACTTGGCTTTTGCAACAACAGGCAGCATCTCCGACATTTCTATCCCGTACATTGTTCACCGATAAAGCGTGTTTTTCCCGAAATTTTATTATGAACTTTTATAACAATCATATCTGGGCTGAAGAAAATCCTCATGCGGGTATAGAACATTTATTACCAACAACAGTTTTCCGTGAATGTTTGGGTTGGTATTGTGGGTGATTATCTCATTGGACCATTTTTAAATGGTCAAGAGTATCGGCATTTTTTGGAATTTGTGTTACCTGCACTATTAGAAAATGTCCCACTGGCAGTAAGAGGGGCAATGTGGTTCATGCATAATGGGGCCCCACCTCACTTTAGCATAGTAGCACGTCAATTTCTGTATGCAACTTATGGAGAAAACTTGATCGGTCGCGCAGGTCCACAGTCATGGCCACCCAGGTCACCGGATTTAAATCCCTTAGATTTCTTCCTTTGGGGACATTTAAAGTCCCCGTCAGTGAAGAAAAAGAAGTAGACGTGTTGGCCTGTGTGAAAGTGAATTATACGGCGTCAATTCGCCAAATTGTTTCTGAATGTGATATAAGTTATTCGTCCGATTGGAGAATTCTTCACAAATATAATTATCGATCATTCAAGTACCGACTACACCAACATCTTTACGATATCGACCCCAACAGAAGATTAACTTATTGCAACTGGTTTTTGACTAAATACAGAGAAGATGTACGTTTTCCATTTGAAATTATTTATTCAGATGAAACTCGATTCACCAACTTGGGTCTGTTCAATCGGAATAATGAGAGGTACTGGTCTCAAACAAATTCACATCTAATAAGGAATGAAGTGCACAAAGTCATGAACTTCACAAAAGATTCGATATAAATTGAAACAAAATAGGTAGACCACAGGCAAAAAACAAATACTTTCCTAGTAAATAACACGCAGAACGTTAAATGATAATCACCTGAAAATCCATGCAAACTTCCATGTAAATGGAAATTGCTCGCAAATGTTTCTTTCTGATAAGCTCGATTATGTTTGATTTATGTCGAGTCCGCCTAACAATCCGCACACCGGTTTCAGGCTTTTTGGCCCTCATCAGTACGGAGTAGTCACCAGCCAGAGATCCGGAGAGCTCTGGTCGAAGCGAGACACAACACGAACAAAATCACCATCAAGCTTACATCATCTTTACGTACGCCGGAAAAGATAACTTTCAACCGGCGGTACCTAGTAATAGAAAGAAACACTCCATACATTTCACTCCTGCTCGATAGGATTCTAAATGGAAGATTCCTTCTCAGCAGGAGTGGCTGGGTTGCCCGACTAGCATATATGTTAAAGGAGGAAATTTTCAAGAGCGATTTGGTTTCAATTGCTGGATGGGTATTATCGGAGGAAAACTTTTGGAGCCAATAATTTTCGACGGACAACTTACTGCGGAAAGATATCTACAGTTCCTTAGAAATCAAATTAATGATTTCATTGAAGATTTGCCACTGGCTTACCAAGTTGATATCTATTTTCAACAAGATGGAGCGTCACCTCACAATTCTCAAGTCGTAAGAGAACATCTGAATGACACCTTCCCAGAAAAGTGGATTGGCACTTATGGACCTATTCAGCGGCCTGCGAGGTACATTCTTAAATTGTCACATTTTTTCATAATGTATTATTTCTTTTTCATATTCTAGAGCACCAGATACTACTCCGCTAGATTTTTTCTCTGGGGAAAAATTAAAAATCAGGTGTATAACACAGCATCAGCTACTCGTGAAGAACTGGAGTATAAAGTAAGAGTGGCATTCCAGAACATCACTGCGGAACAGCTATTCAATGTGATGCGCGCAACAATTGAAAAAGTTGAACTTTGCCGCGATCAAGGATGTCATTTTGAAAATTTAGAACCTTAAAGGACTAATTTGCGACTTTGAAATAATTCTTAAACGACTGTGAAGTCATAAGCCTAAAGTCGTATTTTTCCCATGTTACTTGATCAAGAATGAAGCGATTTACACGATCCATGGCATTCTAGATCGAAAAATAAAAATTGGAATAAAAATGACTTTATTTGTCAAATATTGACAAGTGAGGTGTGAGGTGGATTTAGAATGTCATTCTCGATCGAAATAAGTGAAAATATATAGGATGTCCCATTCAAAAATCGAAAGTTGTGGTAATTTCCGGTCAAACCGGAAGTACGGCAAAGGAAGTAAATATGTAAAAAAATGTAAATTGAACTATAATACACAACGCCGAAATTTCGTTTTTCGATCTTCAATAATAAAAAAGTTATAGGGGTGAGTCACTTTGGAGAATCACCCGGTATAGGTATAGTATTGCTTGGTATTACGTGACGATTTCTACCAGTCAACACTTACCGCAAGCCGCGTAAAGGAACTTCGTTCCTGAAGGGGGTCCCCCGACCACACACGATTTTTTTTTATTTCGACCAGTTTTTGTTGAATTGCCTCATGAAAATAATCTGTACAGTTTTAGCAGCATGGTTGAGGAATAGAGCTTCAAAATCACTCCATAGCAACGACATGAACTAAATCAAAATCTAAAGAAGTAAAAAAAACTAACTAATGTAATAACCCACCATTTGCATTCCCCACGACCTCGTGTACTCTATGACCGTTCCTACGATGCAGTTTTCATCTAGCATGCACTTCTGGTAACTTGAGTCATTGTTCGGGTCGTCGTCGGCAGACACAACGAGAGATCCTGCTTTTTTCCAGTAGTCTTTGCTGATGGAATAGCTGGCGCAGTTTCTTCTTCTCCAACAGCCTGTCCGGGCGTGGCATAGGCATTGGACGCAGGAGTACAGAGGATCGGACAGGTAGTCGGTTATTTTCCTGGAATCAGCACCTGGAAAATATAATATTTCAGATACAGATTGAGGAAACTGTTTAGATTCAGTTGTTTTACCCTATATAATGTAATTTAGTTGTTTGACCCTATTAAGATGTCTAAAAACCATGGTGTATTCACATATACCTGAAAAATATTGGGACAAACTGGGGGACACCAGCCCACTTGATAAAGGGAGTTATCTAGAGTTTCAGATGGCGCCGACGTCGTTCCTCGTCATGATTCAGTAAACTGCAATTACAGACCACACAGGGTGTTTTTGTGATTTGTGTCTCTGATCCGTTCTGTGATTGTGCTTTTGTCGCCTTTAAGGTTATGTCAATTCGTTGTGAAATATTTTGAGGTTGATCGATCGATATAACAAACTATTCCATGTACCTATGTCAGTGTTATGTAGAATTTTCGAGAGGTGTTCCGAAATAATTCTAGTTATGAACCGAACCAATTTTGCTGTAAATTACATACAATTACTTAATTTAGCTTTCAAACCAATAAAAGTACGGGAGATGCAATCTCTTTCGCTTTCTGAAAAATCTATATTCTAGTCTGAAGGAAGTGTTTTGCGACATATCTAAAGCTTTTGACATAAGCTTCAGAGGACGAAGCTTCAATTGGTTCGACTCCTTTCTGAGTGAAAGAACCTCTAAGCTTTCGGCAAATAAAGAGGTATTCACTATTTTGGCAGACAACACGACTATCTTACCGCAAGAACTCAAATTACCTTCATATAGCGAAGTAAAAATAGCTTAGAATCATGCATTATTTTGGGATCCTAAAACCATCTGATATTACTTAGAAATTGCTTGCAGAAAAAAGTTATAAGCGCCGCTTGTTTATTAATTGTTTAAACAATGAAAAACAATTTTGTTGGGAAAATTTCACCCAAATTGATGCTATAGGGGTTCTTGAGGTCGCTGAACCAGAATATGACATTGAAAAAACGATGGCGTGGCCAGTCGTAAAGGTAGATTTCATGAATGATAATTTACAGCTACCTATTTGTTATTTATGTGTACATCTAAGGGAAAAAAAATCGGGTAAAAGTTGTGGAGCTGATGAAGCTCTATCAAACGACCTATAGTTTGCCGATATTGGGTATGGAAATGAAATTTTTTCAACAGCTGTCATTTTGAGACCATTGGACCATTTTTGAAATTAGCCGAGGTATTCATGAGAAGTATTTTTGTTTCATTCGGTTGAAAAATGTGGCCTCTACTCAACAAATTTCGTTATATCACATTTTAAACTAGAGTTTTTGAAGCATAGCCTCAAAATTCAAATTTGTAATTTTTTTAAATTATTCAATATTTTGAGCTCTGTATTTTTCAAATTTTTTTTTTTTTAATTGTCCTTTTTTCATTTGTCATTTTGAGAGTAATCTGTGGAAATTTCAGATGTCCATCCTGAAAAAAAAATATAAAAATAACAAATTCTGCTTTGACGTAATTTTATTTTATTCCTATAATATTTTTTCAATTTTTAAAAACATGACTTTTCGTTAGCTGCATTTTTCCTCTTTCAGTTGAATCTTTATGTTAATTTAATCAATTAGATCAAAAGTTATAACAAATTTAGTGTAAAGCGCTCGTGGCTGCGTGCTCCTCCAGCGCTGCACTTCAGAGTCGCCGCTTCACATTTTTTTCGCACGTTAGCGAAAAAATTCTGCAGCTTAGTTTTTTTTTAAAGAAAAATTTTAATCACCTTTTTGATGTAAAATTTTCTATTTTTGCGAGTGGCAAATTTATTCATTTTTTCAAAATATTCAATATACAATGTAATTTGGCAACTTATTTGTTAAATAATTAATTAAGCACACACTTTACGGTTGGTAACTTTTTGTATGTTGTTCCTTACATCATCACTAATGTACAGTAAAAAGTTCCCGCAGTCCCCTAACTTCCTGAAGCTAAAATCTAATATTACTCCACTACTAGTAAAATGACTCGTATATGTTTAAATTAATTTGAATCTTCTCTGAATTACCTTTGCCCATTGTAATAATTTTTTTCAACTTGTGATTGTAATGTATCTAGTAACTAACAAGTCAAATAATTGTATTATTATTTTTATATTTATTTTTTATATTATATATATTTTGTATAAAAATGTTCTCATGAGATGACAATCTTCTGACTAAAAGTATTGGAAAATTCTAAATATAGTAGATATTTTCTTCCAAAGAGCCATGGGACCCTCTGTGACGGTTCGGAATTCACTAGCCAAAATCAAGATATCTTCATAGAATGAAAAGTCCACGCTTACTTGTGAAATTCATATGTTTATTGAAAAGTAATAATTATCCTAATCATAGTTGTTAGCCTTATAGATCTTGGGAGTGGGCCTTGTTCTTCCGAACAACTGCTTGGCTTAGATCGCCCTCCTTATCCGATTATCTCATGCAGGGTGTTACTGAAAAATAAAAGAGAAGCACTTAGATTATTGTTTTCTCCCCTCATCTTTGTTAGTATGGCTTACCTTTTCCGGAGAAGTAATTCTAAGATAGCTGGAAGCAGCCTAGACTGTCGCACACACCATCATCATCGATTTCTCAACTTCATCAACAGATTTTATGATATCTACAATGAACTTTCCGATTTTGTTCATGTCAGAAGGTTGTTAGAGAGGTAAGAGTCCGGTAAAACTTGGGCAGTGAATGGCTTGGTAATAGTTTGTATCGGAAAGTTTAATGGAACAATGTCATTGGGGACGCATTTTCGAATCCCCTCAATTTTCAAGTTAATTCATCATCTAGAGACATCAGTCCACTCTCCTACCTTTTCTCATTCCTTCGTGAAAGTTTCCATGATCCGAAAAAAGCCATTTGAGAAGAAATCACTTTGGAAAAATCGCCAGGTAGACCTTAAGAAAAATCTGATTTTTGACAGACAGATGTAAACATTGTAGTAAGTTTCGAGGATTTCATCTCATTTTCGCGCCAACTGTTCTGAGCGGGATCTTGTTCGTAGAACTATAATCTTTGTAAACGATCATTCACAATTTTTTGCATGAAGTAATGTTGACAGAAAAATGAAATTTCATAGGTTTGAAGTTTGACATTTTGCGATACACCAACAACAAACATTCCTTAACCGCGCCATCTCCTAATGAAATTCTAAGCAGAATTTAACGTTTCTCATTTGTTGTCCCCCAAAAATTCTGAACAAAATCGAATCAGTGAATACACCAGGGTTTTTAGGCATCTTAGACCCTATATATTTTTTTATGTATGACTAAGATGTCTAAAAACCCTGGTGCTTGCACTTATACCTGTAGAAGTTTGGAATCGACTTGGCGACACTTGGCCTACTTGATAATAGAGATTACTAGCGTGTCAGATGGCGCCAATTTCGTTTTCGTTTCAATTCAGTAACAGGGTGTATTTATTTCCTCAGCTTTTTTTTGAGACGAACTGTTCGCGGGTTCTAAGTCTAGCTTTGCTATTGGTTGAAAAGAGACATCTGTCAAACTTCACCAATAGCAAAGCTAGAATTAGAAGTTCCCAAACACTGCACAAAGAAAGCACTGTCGTGTTGTTTTTCGTATTTTGTACCATTCGAATTTGAGGTCAACTGCATTGAGAATAGGAAATGAAATTGTTATTAAATTGCAGAAAATATAAAATTCATTGCATACAATATGATGAACTATGAAAATATCATTATTAGTCAATTCGTCAAGATTTGTACTTGCTTTTGTTACTGAATACAGGTGAATATTCGTTTTTGAGGCTTTATACTGTCCACACAAAATCCAAATGTGGCCCATTCTACAAAAAGTATCCTTACACACTACACTACCTGAAAAAAAAACAATTCCTCACGGACAACTGATGAACGAGTGATTTTTTAAAGAACAAAAATTAAGTTCTGACATTGAGCGAGAATATAAACAAACATTTGTGGACGGCGCCATCTACCACAGAGAGAAGCCCTCGAAAATCTAAACAATATCGAATCAGTTCATTCACCAGGGTTTTTAGACATCTTATGTATGACTTTAATTTGGACATGTTATGCTGCTATTGTGAGAAGAGAGAGTTGATAATAAATAAAATAGAAAAGCGCATTGTCAGTAATTTCCAAATAAAAACCAAGATATTAATGAAAAGGGGAAAATTCGCTGATCCTTCTGTCGAATTACTCAATATAACCAACGTAGGCGATCCATCTCATACAGTGGAGGTGATATTGATAGGTAGGTAAAAAATCATACAGTCCAACTCCACCAAAAATGATTTAATGCCAATGAGGCACGAAGATTTACATCAGGACATGTTTCGAAGGATTAATCCTTCATCATCATCGAAACGTAGAAGGGGTTAGAAGCAAATCTAGAGAAGTAAAATGTTTTAATTACAAGGGGGGAAAACATTAAAAGAAAAATATAACCTACCATTGTATGGTGGAAAAAATTATGAAGATATGACACTAACAAATTTATATATAACCATTATCACATTCAAGTGTCCGCATCCAGTGCGGGTTCACTATTGTTAGGGGCAATGGTTAGTCCTAACAATCATATTGAGTTACCAAGGATTTATAATATCATCCAAAAACACATGGACGAAAATAGGTCAATGACTGACACATGACAACGACTTACACCTATGGAACATCAAGTTTCTAAGTGACAGAGAAATGTTTGTGACTGTGACATGGAATCGAGAAAAAGAAGTAGCTGGGTGTGGTGTAGAGGTGTGTTATGAAATTCGATCTAGAGATGGGAGATCAAATTACTCAAAATAAATCTATTTTAGGTAAGTCACACTTCACAACAGAAACAATAATCATTATTCACGTATCAATGTTTTTCATATAAAAAATATAATAATTATATGGTTATGACGTCTCAATGTTTTTTGGGGAGTTAGTTCTCTAGTCGACGCGTATATTTTATTTTTTTATGTATGACCACGCATAACTTTTTATTGAGACGTCCGATTCCGATAAATAAAAATTCAGTGGATAGGGTGTACTTCGAAGTTGGTCCCCTTTGAATTTAAAAGATGAAATCCACCCCTAAGGCTAGCAAAATGAAGGATATTCTGGTGCGTTAACCGATTCTATCAGGCATAACTTTGTACTGGGTTCTTCGATTTGGATGATTCTTTCTTTATTAGATAGGGTATACCTCATTGTTGATCATATTTGGATTTCGGATGGAAAAATAGGGGATAATTGATTTTTCACTTGTGAACATTGGCACACATATGTAGTTGACAATGACAAATCGCTATTGTCATTATTTTTGTTCTCCTACATCCGTCACAATCATTATATTCTATGAGAGGATGGAATGATGTACAAAGTAATGAAATAAACTAACCAGAACAAGAAAAATAATTTATACTACAACAAATAGTAAAAGTAGATAATCATATTATTCAACTGGTAATAGTTGAAGTAAGGTGGGTAAGTAAGTACTTTGGAAGTAATAAAAAAACAAGTAGGTAGTAATTAGTAGATTTCAGCCACAAAAAATGGAAAAATAAAAACTTTTCAACAAAAAATTAAACCGACGAAATACGGAACTGAAAAGTAAAAAATAAAATAAACCTTCCTAGTCTCAATAATGTAAGTAACTAAATTTGAGTCGGCGCCAAACGAACAATCAACGAAGATCATTAAATTACTTCAAGAAAATTATCAGAATGTCACCGCGCAACTCGATGCCATCATTTTACGCCTTACCTATGAATGAATATTCGCTTGTTTGTTTGGCGCCGACTCAAAATTAGTTACTTACATTAGTTTAGGAGCTTAGTTATTGGGACAAAGAAGGTTTATTTTATTTTTTACTTTTCTGTTCCGTATTTCGTCGGTTTGATTTTTTTTCAAAAAGCCTTTATATTTGACATATTTGTTAAGTAGCAGGACGAATTGCACACAATGAGCCACGCGTGTATAAATCATTACACACGGGCTGTGGCCAATCAGCGACAAACGTTTTTAGACATGGCGGAAAATTGTGTTATGATAGAAAAGGGTGTGAAATTGTTTGTTTTGCAGAGTAGAAAAAATCCAATTCGAATGCCGCTGTTGTGATTATTTTAATTGCAAGTTGAAGCTTCCACTTTCACTGGTGAAAACTTTTCTCGTGTCATCCTTGCGAAATTTGAATTTTTCAAATGAAACTATAGTTCACCTAATGATTCTCCAATATTAAGACTGAGAAGGTTTATTTTATTTTTTACTTTTCAGTTCCGTATTTTGTCGGATTAATTTTTTGTTAAAAAGTTTTCATATATTTTAAGTTTTCTCTCCCCCTGGAAGTGAAAATTATTAGTTATCTGCGTTTTTGATATTCTGGATTCTAAAATAATTCAATAAAATTTCAAATTTGTCAGTAACGTACCGTTTGAAAATAATTTGCCTAATACATTTCACAACAAAAGTAAATTGGAAAATTCTAAATACAAAATATTCTTCCTTTGATGACGTTTCGGGAATCAACTCCTGGTTTCTGGAAATTAATCACAATTTTAAATTGAACTTGAAGTATTTCGTGTTATTTCGACAATTGCTTGTCAAAATCTGACATGCAGATTGGGACCAAGGCAGTACCCAGGGGGTGGGTTAGGGAGGTTGAACCCCTCCCCCGAAATATATCTGGAAAAAGGTTGAAAAAAATGTGTGGGTGATAAAATTTGGTAAAATGTACATTGCATTATTTACTTCAGAACCAACCCGAAATTTTTCTCTGTGTACGGCCTTGATTGGGACAACACGAAAATTCTAATGCCTGAACAAAATGACACGAAAAGGAAATTAAAAGAAGCTTCCTGTATTTTATTGAATGCGTGTTCTCTCACTATGGATCCAACATGGATGTCCCTACTGAAAAAGGAGGCGGAACTACAGAAATTTTGTACAAAATAGATCACGTTGATTTGAACATCCTGTGAACTTCTGTGGTGCATGTCAGAATTTGACATGCAATTGTCGAAATAACACGAAATACCAAGTGCATTTCAAAATGAGTCTTTTTCCTGAGAATAGTGTGGCAAACATCGAACCTTTTCCATTTAAGATAGTGTTATTTAAGTCATACAGTTGAATTATTTAAAATGAATAGGTAAATAAAAGTAACCACAATGCCATCAAAACATTGTAGTTTTGCGAACTGTACTTTGGATAATCGATATCTAGAGGAAAATGTGTTTTTATACCATTCGTAAAACCTCACATTGATGAGGTTATATGTAATAAATGGATCCATGCCTCGAGGAGAGTGGATTTAACAAAAGAAAAAATTAATAAATATTCATTTGCTTGCTCTAAACATTTTATTGGTAGTAAAGGACCAACTGAAGAAAATACTGATCCAGTTTCTGCAGCGATTAGTAGGGTAAGTTAGGTAAATGTTAAGGGGTCGTGCCCATGCTCCCTGAAAATAGCAGTTTCACTTTTCTTACGTGTTTTTGCCTCCTGAATACGAATCCGAAAAAAAAGTGGCGTTCTCATACCATTTCCGAGATATATTGACTTTCTCCTTCTTCAATAGGTCTTTTTACACGCTTTATATTATATTAGCTTCACTTGTATGTTTGTTTGTTTGTTTGTAACCGACTCCTTTGGGCGCGATTTTGACCCACTTCCAGACGTCCGAATGACTTGAAATTTGGCAGATGTACATAATTCCGGTGACAATGCATTAAGAAATTTTTGTGTGAAAAAAAAAACAAAATGGCGGCTCCAATATAGCGTACGAGTTTTGTGATTATGGTCCGATTCGCTTAAAAATTGGTATCCGGGGGTTTTTGTGGTCGGAGATTATGATTCTATCGTAAAAAATTGAAAAATTCAAGATGGCGGCTCCAAAATGGCGGCCGAGTTTTGTGATTATGGTCCGATTCCATTCTAAATTTGGTATGTGGGGGTTTTTGGGGTTGAATATTATGATATTTTGTAAAAATTGTAAAATTCAAGATGGCGGCTTCAAAATGGCGGCCGAGTTTTGTTATTATTGTCCGATTCGCTTCAAATTTGGTATCTGAGGGTTTTCGTGGTCGGAAATTATGTTTTTTTCGTCAAAATTGAAAAATTCAAGATGGCGGCTCCAAAATGGTCGACGAGTTTTGTGATTATGGTCTGATTCTATTCAAAATTGGTATGTGGGGGGTCGAATATTATGATTATTTTGTGAAAATTGAAAAATTCAAGATGGCGGCTTTAAAATGGCGGCCATTTTTTTTTATGTTCTGGTTCCCACGAAAAGGGATATCCTGTAATGTTCAGAGAACATCGTGGGAACCTAGGGAAAGAAAGTAGGAGTTGGTGTTCTTCTTAAATTTCTGAAGGTTGTATGCCTCTCCGTAGACAATGAGTTCCAAAGCCTCGCTGTTCGTTGGATGAACGAGTCTTTGGAAAGTGATGTTCTGCAGGTCTCCAAAGTGACCACGAAGGGGTGTGATGACTGAACTTGACGGGTTAATCTTGAAGAGACTGCCAAAGCAGGAACGATTGTTGATATTTCAGAAGAGCATCGCCCATGAAAATATCTATAAAATAGAGACAAATCGCCAACTTTTCTACGGTGTTCCAGACAAGTGAGCGAGTTTGTAAGCGAGGCATCACCGACGAGACGAATTGCCATTTTTTGGACAGAATCCAATAGCCTCAGGATATGTTTAGGTGCCGCACTCCGAATATGGGAACAGTATTCCAGGACAGGTCGGATCTGTGCCTTATAGATCATAAGCAGCTGACTGGGGGTGAAATAGCTCTTGGCACGAAACAGAAAACCAAGTTTTTGGGATGCACTTTTGGCAATGGACCTCACGTGATTTTCCCAGGAAAGGTTATTGCTGATAGTAATACCAAGCATCGATATGGATGGCTTCAGTGGTATGGTTACTCCTGACAAAGTTATGTTAGGCACAGTGAGATCGGCTTTCCTAGAGAAAAGACATGCTTGTGTTTTGTTTGCATTGAATTCTACCAAGTTATTAGATCCCCATTCGAGAATTGTTGCTAAGTCCATATTTATATTATTAACATTTCATCCTCGTTCATATCTGGTTTCACGGGCTGATATAGGGGCCCTGGAAGAGAAAGCGGTATGGAGGGTACTATCATCGACAGTGCTGTGTACTGGACATGAAGTTGCTTTCAACAGGTCGTTGATGTGAAGTAGAAATAGTGTTGGTGCGAGAATAGATCCTTGCGGAACACCAGCATTTATGAGTAGAGTGTCAGATGAAACTCCATCGACCACTACATGGAGAGACCTGTTTGAGAGAAAACTAGCAAGCAGAGAACACAGCTGAGGGGGCAAGCCATAAGACGGAAGCTTGGCGAAGAGTCCCTGGTGCCAAACTCGATCGAACGCCTTGGAGATATCTAATGCCACAGCTAAAGTTTCTCCATACTTTTCAATAGATAGCTGCCATATATGTGAGACGTAAGCGAGCAGGTCACCAGTTGATCTCTGATGGCGGAAGCCATATTGCCTATCGTTGACAATTCCTGAGTCTTCCAGATATTTTATGAGCTCGATGTTGATGGCTTTTTCCATGACCTTTGAAATAATAGATAGCAGTGCGATAGGTCTGTAGTTGCTAGGTAGGGCCTTTTTGCCTTTTTTAGGGACTGGCTGTACTCTTGCAATTTTCCAATTGGACGGAAATACCCCCAAATTGTAAGAGTGGTTGAACAACTTGCAAAGAACAGGTGTTAGTTCGGGGCACATTTCTTGAGAACAATCGGCGGGATTCCGTCAGATCCACAGGCTTTGTTGGTGTTGAGACCCAGCAAAATCTTTTTGATAGTACGTTGGCGAAAGGTGATCTCGGGCATGTGACTGTCAATAGGTGTAATGTTCGGGGGTTGTTTTCCCGATGAATCCAGAGTGGAATTTCCAGCAATAGGTGCGCAAAGATATTGGCTTTTTCCTGGGCAGTCGTTGCTAGTGTTCCATCTTCTTTGGTTAGAGGAGGAAATGAGCTGATTATGGTCTGATTCTATTCAAAATTGGTATGTGGGGGTTTTTGGAATTGAATATTATGATTCTTTTGTGAAAATTGGAAAATTCAAGATAGCGGCCGAGTTTTGTGATTATGGTCTGATTCCATTCAAAATTGGTATGTGGGGGTTTTTGTGGTCGAATATTATGATTCTTCTGTGAAAATTGAAAAATTCAAGATGGCGGCTTTTAAATGGCGGCCGAGTTTCGTGATTATGGTCTGATTCTATTCAAAATTGGTATGTGGGGGTTTTTGGGGTCGGAGTTTATGATTACCTAAGTTGATAAGATTATTCCATTTTTTTATTTGCAAAAAATAATAAAAATAATAGTTTTTATAAATAAACCACACTAAAAAGTAGGAAATAAATAATAGTTTGAAAAAACTAAAGAACACGCTTTTATAGAAAACCAGACTACAAAAATAGAAAATAAGAATACAATGTATTTTATTTTAAAAAAAGCGTGGGGTGCATGGTATCAATAATTATATGGTACATTACACACCGAGGCGATACCATGAACCCCACGCTTTTTTTAAAATAAAATAAATTTTTTTCTTATTTTCTATTTTTTTAGTCTGGTTTTCTATAAAAGCGTGTTTTTTAGTTTTTTCAAACTATTATTTATTAGGCATAGTTTTCGCGCACAAATATCACTCACAATGCCTCCGTCTTTTTACCAGCTTAAACTACAAACACCAAACCACTCATTTTCGGTAAAACTTTGCACAAAACATAGCCGGTTTTATCGAAAAAATACCAATATTTCACCTTTGACAGATGAAATTTAGTAAGTGTGAAAAGTTAGGTTAGGTGTAAATGTTGAAGGAGTATTTTTTCGATAAAACTGGCTACATTTTGTGCAAAGTTTTACCAAAAATGAATGATCTGGTGTTTGTAGTTTGAGCTAGTAAAAAGAAGGAGGCATTGTGAATGATTTTTGTGCGCGAAAACGGTGCCTAAAAATTAAAATATATTTTTTTTTTTAATGTTATTAGAAAGTGTTAATGATGATTTTTAATAAAAAAACAATATCAACAAGTTTTTTAAACGGCATCAACAAAAAACAAATTTTAAACATTAAAAAAATATATATTTTTTTTTCAATTCATCATTTCACCTAACTTATAATTGGAGAAAAAGATTGGAAAATAAACAATTTGTTCCTTTGTTCATATTTTTTCTGAACAAATGCCTACAAAAATGTGTGAAAAATGTTTTCCATTGTGTATCCTACGATAAAACGATATCTAAAAACTAAAAAACAGTGGAAAGGAACAGATAGGAATTAATTTTAGATATGTTTTGGACATATCATGACTGTTTCGAACTCGCTCTTTTAGTGGACTGTATAGTTTGAATAAGTTGAAAATTACCGCTGATGGATTGATTTTGTGATATTAAATGATTTTGGGGATGAATCAAACCGGGGCTGTGGTTTCCTTACCTTAATCAATTGGCGAGAATGCACCAGCTGGCCAGCTATATTGACATCAGGTCACAAACAAAAGTTTTTTCCTTATCACTCACGGAGTATGAGATTTGTTTTTAGGAGCAACGATATCTCGAGGTGAACGTTAACAATAATAATAGTAATAGTAAGTCTAATATAAAATAAACAAAAGGAGGTGAAGACGGAACAATGACCATCTTTAGTTGAAAAATATCGTACCAATATTGGCTAACGATAGGTTGTTTGATAGAGTTTCGTGAGCTCTACAAATTTCATTTGAAAAGTTTTTCTTCAAGATGTAGGTTCACACATATAGAAAATATATTTTCAATGAATTTCTAATTTTTGGTCGTTCTGTCGTTTCTTTTGAGATTCTTACGTTCGTATCAATGAGATACCCTTTGACATTCTACAGACGTCATTGGTCTTTACATCTATAAATATCTGATTGAGCTTTTGTTTTTTTAGAAGCGTTTTGGATCTGAATTTTAAATTTTCTGGTGTCTTGATTATCCCGAATTGAATTCAAATAATTCCTTACCTTCTGAAAATAATACAATGGCACATGCCAGGACTATGACCACGGTAAACTTCAACATTGTGAACTGTGTGAATGTTTCTTCAAACTGCTAAAAACGTAGATGATCCGCTGGCATATATAGTGTTTTGGTAGCCGATCGGAATTCCCATGTCAAAAGGTTGAACGTAATCAATTGATTACTTTACATTGAATATTTTTACCAAATATCTGACGTCGAAAAGGTCATTTCGATGATAAAAAATCCTGAGAAGTTAATACATCAATAGTTGGAAGACTCAAACGATGAAATTCAACTGATAAGTTCAAAAATAAGAAGGTTATTTCAAATTTTCATTACAGCCCACGTATACAGGGTAATCATAAGGCAAGTCCTATGGCTATATCCTACCATTTTTAACAGACGAAAAAAAAAGGTTCTCTAGTCGACGCGTATATTTTTTTATGTATGACCATTCATAACTTTTCACAAAGTTCGATTTTGATAATTCTTTTTTTACTTGATAGGGTCGTTGATCCCGTTTGGATTGAAAAAAAACCTCCTAAGGGTAGAATAATAGGGGATGATTTCTTGATTTTACACCTGTTGAAACTTGACACACATGTGTAATTCTGATGACACTACAACACAATGGAGGCCCAGAATGAATCTGATAAAGGGATTTTCAAATAACTTAGAGTTAATACTATATGAATTATCTGTAAACTGTTCTTTGATTGTAGCTGGCGATTTCAACTATAATAACTCCGAATCGCCAGCCACTGACTCTCTGAAAAACCTACTAGTGTCTTTCAACTCAAGTGTGCATGTTAAAACCAATACCCGAATATCTCAATTTTCATCGCCTCTCATTGACTATATTTGTAGCAACTTTGATGAGCAAAAAGTATTGTGCTCAACTCTTCAGGATTATCTGAATATGAGGCAGTTAGTTGCTCACTGCCTTTCTGGTCTTCAAAGAAGCAAAACAAATGTAAGTATGGAAGACTGTTCTGCAGGACAAATTATCAATTAATTCCCATCAGAATTGTCTTCAGACTGACTTTCTCATAATGAACAATTTCCCTTGTTCCACAATTTCCTAATAGCTGCATTTGATGCTCCGTTTCCAAAAAAAAAAAGAAAAACATGGTTGACAAAAGATCTGCAAATTTTCTCTAGTAATCTGCGATCGATGCATAATATTCGGAAATTCACTAATGAATTGTATTCAAGAGGGAAACATTCTCAATTGAATATTCATAGAAATATTTTTCTGTGAATTGAAAAATCCACGATTAAAATGAAGTAATTTTTTGTGAATGTCTAACCAACTACTTTCCCGGCAAAAGCCACGCTGGACATTGAACTACATCTGCTAGATATTCTGAAAAGGCCCTAACTCAAGAGGAAAAATCTGAAATTGAAAATTTGCATTTTCATTCAGATAGTTATTTGATTTTCTATTCCAGTCTCAATTTTCAATTTCAGATTTTTTCTTTTGAGTTAGGGCCTTTTCAGAATATCTATCAGATGTAGTTCAATGTCCAGCGTGGCTTTAGCCGGGGAAGTAGTTGTTTTCTGTTAGACATTCACAAAAAATAACTTCATTTTAATCGTGGATTTTCAATTCACAAAAATCTTTCTATCAATATTCAATTGAGAATGTTTCCCTTTTCAACATGAATACCCCACAAGAGGTTATCTTGACGATGGAAGATAGTGACGAAAGTTTATCTTTCAGTCGCAGATGATTCCACATCTGATTTTATGAACATCCTGTTTATATTTTCAACAAATCGATCCGTATTATTTAAACGTTTTTAATAATTACCGTAGAATCTATAGATCTACAATAAAGCGAGCAAAATGATAATTCTATTGTAACGTAAATAAACTTAACTTGGTTTAACTAATTTATTTAACACTTAATCTATAACTTAATTTATATTACTACGCCACTGAATAGCTCGATCGTATGGGCTCGTTCAGACTGTTCTTGCCATCTGGAGGGCTACCTATTTATCTCCGTCACAGGATTCCCGATCTTTCGAATTCCGGCAGTTGGCGACGGCATGTTCCAATTGTTTCCAATATTGACCGTTGTTTTCCGCGGAAGAGCGACTGGATGGTTCTCGAATATCTCCGGGGATGATCTCATCGCTGTCGATGGCAACGTGTGAGGCGACAGGTCCGGCCTAGGTTCGTTACATTGCCCCCTTCTTAAAGACATTTCATCCCGAAATTTCATCCTTGGAGTGTGACGATATCTGCATGACTCCCCATATCTGCACCGTGAAGTTCGATGGAAGTAACACTCCACGGTCTTCATGATCGGTCGTGGAAGAGGGTTACAGCAAACCAAAATCCTGACGCCGCTGGATCTGAATATCGCCTCCAGCATACTTCTTATGACTCTCCAGTCCAACCCATCAATACCACAGGATAGTTTTGGAATTGCTAGATCCGCCAGATTCTGGTCCACCATAGTATCTCTTAGTTTGGTGAGACTCTTCCAGACATCTTCATAGGACGGTTTATCTTGGGAATGCCTCTTGGTAACTAGGTAGTAGATGTTTCTCTGGCCTTTCTTCAACTGTAGCACCCCACCAACTTCTGGATTCTGCTCCCGCAGTGTTTGGAGTTGACCAAATTTCTTGGAGAACACTACGGCGATGCCCTGGACATTCGAAGATCTTCTGCCACACAGTGCGCTAGTGCGTAGTCAGCAGGCACCTCGAAAAGGTCTCGTGACTCCTCTCTAGTAACCCCATGTAGAACTTTCTGCCCGTTTGAATACAAGGACATAAACTTCTCGAACGTCATATCATCCTCCGGTGGCTTGGGGTGCGAACTTGGTCATGGTTTCCAGCGTAAGGGGCCAACCTGTTGAAATGGACGACCCTTGGTTTCCCTCGGGGTGGCTTATGGATTCGGTACACAAGGTCGTTTATCCTTTTCACGATTTTATACGGGCCTTCCACGAGTTCCGCAACTTTGGTGATAGTCCACGACGACGTTTGGGGTTGTACAGCCAAACCAGGTCATCAACCTTAAATCCTCCAGCGTCGGCCTTGATGTCATAGGTCTTCTTCATTTTATCGCTGGCACTCTGGATGTTCAACCGGACTCGTTCGTGGATGTCGTCCATTCTCTGCCGAAGTTTGCTGACGTAGTCCTCTCCCGCAGTGTCTTGTCCTGGCGGTATCCCAAACTTCAGGTCACAAGGCAGTCGCAGTTCTCGGCCCATTATAATACTAGCAGGAGTTTGACCGGTTGACTCGTGTACTGCGGATCGATAGGCCATCAGGAACAAATGAAGATACTGGTCCCAGTCTCTTTGATGGTCAGAGACAACCTTGGACAAGTGGCGGTTGATCGTCCTGTTCATCCGTTCCACCATTCCATCGGACTGCGGATGTAGGGCCGTGGTTCTTGTCTTGCGGATGTTCAGCAGTAGACATATTTCTTGGAAAGGTTGGATTCGAAATTTCTGCCTTGATCCGAGTGCAGCTCCATTGGAATACCGAATCGACATATCCACTCTTTCCCAAGACGTCGGCGACGGTGATGGCTTCCTGGTTGGGCAGGCATAGGCTTCCGCCCACTTACTGAAGTAGTCCATTGCCACAAGGATGTATTTATTCCCGTGGTCGGATACGGGAAACGGGCCGGCGATGTCAATGGCGATTCTCTCGAACGGGCTGCCTACGTTGTACTGACGCATCGGGGCCTTGGGTCGTATTCGAGGTCCATTGCTAGCAGCGCATACAGCGCACTTCCTGCACCAGTCCTGGACGTCAGCGACAATTGGCCCAGTAAAACCGTTGCCTCACTTTCTGCAGGGTCTTCGTCACTCCCAGATGTCCTCCGGCGACTCCATCATGGATTTCCCGCAGCACTTCCTCTCTTCTGTTCCTGGGAACAATTATTTGGCGTCTGTCTTCCCACCAATATCGGCCTCCAGCACACGTTTCAGGATCCCATTGTCCAGAATAAGAGGTTCCATTGTGCCCAATAGGACTTAACAGCCGGCGAGTAACCTGCGACTTCCTGCCATGATGGTCTTCGATTGCCCTTCTTCCAGCTGACGACTAAGCCAAGGTCGGGTCTCTCTCTTGGTCTTTCTGGATCTTGCTGTCATTCCAGTTGTCATCCATTGCCGCGGTTCTACAAAATGTTGCTTCTTTCTCTTCTGCTCGTCGGCAATGTGAGCAATCATCTGGACATGGTCTTCGCGACAAGGCATCTGCATTCTTATGGCTAGTTCCGGCTCGATGTTCGATCTCGAAATCGAATTCTTGGAGTCTCTCGATCCAACGTGCTACTTGACCCTCAGGATTTTTGAACTGTAGAGCCATTTGAGAGCTGCATGGTCAGTTCTCAACAGGAATCTTCTTCCATACACGTACTTGTAGAAGTGTTCCACTCCCTTTACAACAGCTAACAGCTCTCGCCTGGTGACACAGTAATTGCGCTCTGGTTTGCTAAGCGTCTTGCTGAAATAACCAATGACCTTCTCCTGTCCCTCCTGGATCTGAGATAGGACAGCTCCAAGTCCCACGTTGCTGGCGTCCGTATCCAAAATGAATTTCCCTTTGGGTAGGGGATAGCTCAGTATAGGTGCGTTGATCAAAGCTCCTTTCAGCTTCCTGAATGAGTCTTGACATTCTTCGGACCACTGGAACTTTGTTTGGCCTTCCGTGAGCTTGGTCAGTGGTTTAGCGATGTTGGCGAATCCCAGCACATATCGGCGATAGTATATGCATAAACCAAGGAAACTTCGAAGTTGGTGAATGTCTTTTGGGATGGGCCAATCCTCAACAGCTTTGATCTTCTGGTCGTCCACTGCTACTCCTTCCCCCAGAGACAACGTGGCCGAGGTATCGTACTTCTTTTTGGAACAGATGGCAGTTCCTCAGTCGCAGGAATACTTCCTCCAAGTTTTTCACGTGGTCCTCAAACGATCTGCCGACCACAATTATGTCGTCGAGATACACTAGACACGTGTTCCATGAGAGTCCCTTCAGTACTGTTTCCATCAATCTTTCGAATGTGGCGGGAGCATTACAGAGCCCGAATGGCATAACGGTGAACTGCCACAATCCTGAGCCGATGGTAAAGCAGTCTTTCTCGATCTTCCTGAGCCAGTTCTCTTGCCAGTATCCACTCTTCAGATCAAGGGTCGAGAAAATCGTGGAACCAGCCAACGTGTCTAGGGTGTCATCTATTCTCGGAGAGGGTAACTGTCCTTCTTCGTGACATTATTAAGTTGGCGATAGTCTACAAAAGCGTGTCGATCCATCCTTTTTCTTCACCAGTACGACTGGAGAGGACCAGGGACTGTCAGATGGTTCGATAACTCCTTCTTTTCCCATATCGCTCACTATTTTGTCAGCCTCTTCCTTCTTGGCAAGAGGAAGTCTTCTTGCTGATTGCCGGATCGGTCGGGCACCCCCAGTATCAATCTTGTGCTGGACCACATTAGTTCGACCTCCTTTTCCTTGTCCGGTATCGAAGATGTCTTGGTACTTCTTAACTAAATCTCTTAGTTTGGGCTGTTGAGCTGGTTTTATATCTTTGGAAGAGATGGCAACTAATTTTTCTAGTTCTGTGGGCAAGTTGTTGGGTTGGCTAATCGTACCTCGTACACTCCGGATCACTGAGGAAACTGGCGAGCAGTGCCCCAATATTGTTCCTTTCGTCAAGGTCACTGGAAAATAATTGACATTCATGACCCTTACGGGCACAAATTTGTCAGCACGCAACAAGGTCTTCCCTAGTGCAATCCCTCGTCCAATTTTCTCATCATGAAGTTTGGGCTCGAACATCACCACGTTTCCACTGCTCGTACTCCCGTCCAGGCGAGCCTCCAGAATGGTTTCAGCCCTCTCAGGTACGCTTACATCTTCAGCCAACAACACACGGATCAACCCCTCACTTCTCCCATGAAGCACCAGCTCTTCTCCGTTGACACGTAGGACGCCGACTTTGAAATCCAATTCAAACCCTCTGGAATTCATGATGTCCATTCCGATGATTGCATCGTCTTCGATGTCCGCTACAAGTGCCTGATGTTTCACTTTAGTGCTGCCCAAAATTATTTCAATCGGTAGCTCGCCATATACAGTAGCTGGCTCCCCTGTTGCTGTGTTTAGCTTCCAAGTTGTCAGTTCAATCCGTTCCGGTGTTCTGGCAAAGGAAGGCCCGAGAATTGTCCTAGTCGCACCTGTATCTAGCAGCATGGTGCAAGGCTCGTTATTGATGAGACCGTCTACGAAGACACCTTTGTTCTGTCGTTGAAGGATAGCGACATATGCGTTGTTAACCGAGGCTTGCCGGACACATGCCGCCGATTGCCCTTCTCGTCGACCTTTTTAGTTTTCCTGCATCGGAGTCGATGAATGTTGGACATTTGCTACGCACATGTCCAATTTTCCAATTCCGGCATCTTATCTGTCTTTTCTCAGGCAACACTTCCTTCATCACTTTTCTTATGGCAGCTTCCAAGTTAGCAGGCTCCGGTGAGTCTTCCTCAATCGTTTGAACTTTACTTTGGGTTTTGCAGCATTGTTTTGCTGCTTCGAATTCCAAAGCGCGTGCCAGTGCGTCTACGAGATGTGTTGGACGAGCTAATATCAACGCTTGTCTGGTTTCTTGGTCACGGAGTCCATCCAAGAATGCCTGAACCGCTAATCGCTCCATTACATTTTCCGGTATGGCTGGATATGCGAGACGAACCAAGCGTGCAATGTCAGTTTCGAATTCTTGTAAGGATTCGCCCGATTTTTGGCAGCGATTTTTCAGCTGGGAGTGGTATACGTGTTCCAAATGGGCGTGGCCATATCGTAATTCTAGATGTTTAATCAGCTGATCATAGTCCTTTGCTTTGGCCGCTGCTTCAAACCCTTTTGGGCGGTGAGTTTGTAGAATTTTGTCGCTTCTCCCTAATGCAATGTGCTACAGCTCTTCCTCATTCCTCCGTTTCTTTGGCCGCTGCTTCAAACTGCCGGCGGTAATTTGCCCATGGAGTTTTTCCGTCGAACTGAGGCGGCTTCATGGAAAGCTTCCCTATTTCTGAAATGACCTTGACATCTTTTATACCCTCTTGAACTTTATCCAAGTTCAAACTCAAGTCCAGCATTGCATTTTCGTTAACCATCTCTGTGGAGGGCGCACTATTAATTCGTTTTTCCAGCTTACTGATCGTTTCCTTTATTTTGTCCATTTCTGCCTCGATTCCATCGCTGATTATTTCCTTCATCTTATCCATCTCTGCCTCGACGGTTCCTATTCTTTTTTCTAGACGATTCGCCACACCACATAGTTCTTTTTTTAGGCCTTCTGTGTTTTCAAAGAGCTTATCTTCCAGGCTTTCTAGAAGCTTCTCTTCCAGATTTCTAGAATTTTCTTGCAGTTCTTCTTTCAAGGATTTAGTAGTTTCTTCGAGTTTATTCATTACCAAACTTAAATCACCTCCGGGAACTTCGAATAAAAATGTTTCGGGGTCCTCACCTTCTTGTATAAGTCCTTCTGCAAGTCTTTCCTGGAGTACTTGCTTTTTACCTGTTGTTTCCAGTTCCCTTTCCTCCAATTCCTGTTTCAATTCCGCTACCTTCAAATCCGCAAGGCGCACTTTTCTTGAACACATTTTGTCTTTGACGAGGTATCAGTCTGTTTCACACGAAAAGTTATCAGTTTGTTAAAAATTCACTTCGCGAATTCTTTTCCACGGGCCACCAGTCTATTGTCTGTTTCACGCGAAGAGTGTATCAGTTTATATTCCCACGCACAATTGTCCACTTCGCGAAAACCGGGCCACTGTCTATTTTCTGTTTCACGCGAACAGCGTATCAGTTTATATTCCCACGCACAATTGTCCACTTCGCGAAAACCGGGCCACTGTCTATTTTGGGCGTACAGAAAGGTCTATCAATTTATTTTTCTGACTATCCACTCCACGATCACTTGTTTATTTTCAAAATCTCACTTCCGACACCAATTGTAACGTAAATAAACTTAACTTGGTTTAACTAATTTATTTAACACTTAATCTACAACTTAATTTATATTACTACGCCACTGAATAGCTCGATCGTATGGGCTCGTTCAGACTGTTCTCACTCCACTTGAGGGTCGCCTATTTATCTCCGTCACAGAATTCCCGATCTTTCGAATTCCGGCAGTTGGCGACGGCATGTTCCAATTGTTTCCAATATTGACCGTTGTTTTCCGCGGAAGAGCGACTGGATGGTTCTCGAATATCTCCGGGGATGATCTCATCGCTGTCGATGGCAACGTGTGAGGCGACAGGTCCGGCCTAGGTTCGTTACACTATAATAATAGACTTAGTGAGTCTCACAATAAGATGGAAGAAACCTGGTAAATTATAAATGACTTAAGAGGAATCTCAAAAAAAGAAAATCGTAATATTACTTTTAGCCTCATTCTATAAATGACTTTTACTGCTCCATTGCACAAAATATGAATAAAAATAATGCTAACCCATATGATCCATTAGCCCATCTTGAAAATTTGGAGTAGAAGAGAACCTGATTCTGTATGAAACCAACTTTCGTGAATTGATTGAAATCTTGAAGGATATTAAAAACAAAAATATAACAGACTACGATGAAATATCAAGCAAATTAATAAAAAACCTTCCACTTAGTGCCCTGAATGTACTGGTTTCACTGATAAATTTGTCCTTCCAAACAGGCTCGTTTCCCACTTTTCTGAAAGTCACAAGGATGGAGATTCTGATGATCCCTCTAATTTCCGTCCTATCTATCTCATTCCAACCATCGCAAAAATCATTGCAACATCAGTAATAAAACGTCCACTTGAATTCGTAAATGAACATTATATCTTCAGTGACAACCAGTTTGGTTTTTAGATTAACAAGAATACACACGATGCAATATTCTCATTCTTGAATGAAGTTTATTTCGAGATAAATGCCGGTGAAAAGACAGCAGCAGTGTTTTGTGACCTGTCAAAGGCATTTGACTGTGTTGATCACAAAATACTGCTGAAAAAGCTCCAACGGTATGGATGCAGAGGATTGACTTTCAAATGGTTTGAATCTTACCTGATAGGACTGAATCGAATGGTCAAAACAGCGGAACTTTCAGAAAAAAAGGAAATTAACTCGGGAGTTCCACAAGGATCTGTATTGGGTCCTACCCTTTTCTTGGTGTATGTGAATGACATCACCAAGATCAATATTTCTGGGAAGTTCACCCTCTTTGCAGATGACACAACTATACTCTGGAATAATGAAAACACTTGTGAGTTGCATAACAATATCAGCCGATTTGAAGAAAGTTGAAGATTGGTGCGATGCAAACATCTTATCTTTAATTCAACTAAAACAAATCCAATATTATTTTGATGCTCGGTAAACAAACTTTTTTATGAAGATAGGTCATTGCAAAATGAAAATTACACTGAATTTATAGCAGTCAGTGTTCATTGACCAGAATTTATAATTTGAGGATCATTGAATGAATGTGGTTTTTTGTGGAGGGACAACGTTTCTTGACATGTTTTTTGGGTAACCTTCCACAATCTGAAAATGAAAATATAATCAGGAAAATCTATACAAGTGTAGAAAGGGCAAACTAATTAGTTCACCCCCCAAGTTATTGCGTTCACCAAATTATATTTCCTATAGTAAAATGATTCAATTAGTCAATAACTTGTCGTTTTCTGAATTTGCCTATCAAAAAAAATTTTTTTTAAATTTAAAAGATACTTCTCTATATAGTTTTTGATTGACGTGTTGGGGACTATATCTGCCTCCGTTCTTAAAATCTTCTAAATCTCCTTTAATTGTTTTAATAATTTGGATTTTTTCTTGCAGTCTTTTTCGCTTTTTCAACTGATCATATTAAGCAACTCACTGGTAAAATCTCCTCGGGATGTTATGCTATTAGTGTTATTTCTATAACTAAGGGTTAAACACAGTCAAAATGGCTCCAAGAAGTAAAAATTTTATAGGTCAATTATTTAAACTTTTATGTCGACTTTTATAAAAACAGAGCTTGGATAAAAATCAGTTAATTAACAATCGTATAACTTTTTGAAAAATCGACATTAAATTTTTTTTCCAACAGGGCTTTTTTCTTTCAAGTGTTCTGATGACATCATAATTTTTTCAAATTTTTAAATTAATATTGAATACTATAAATTATAAATAATGGAGATAGAATTCCCGGAGTCGAAACTTTTTTTATTGGAAATTTCCTCCTATTTGAGGATCTCTTTCCGAAAGTTTTTAAATATTGACAGTTTTTGAGTTATTAACGAAAAACTGAATATTTTTTTTCTTCCTTTTTTGTTAATAACAATTGCTCGAGAAACATTTGCTCGAGAAACATTTTTCTAGACGTCATTCCGAATCGAATGAGCTATCGCACATACAGGCTGAGTCAACAGGATTCCCGTGGTTCATTGCTCCTTAATGGATCACTATTTCGATTTCTCATATTTTTTTTGTCAATGGGACCATCTAAGACCACCATCTAAAATTATTTTCATTCATACAGGGTGCATCATTGATGCGTGGCTAACCAAAGTTGCTCTTTTTCAAATAAAACCCCGGTATATTTTCATATGTTCCGATCGGCTGCTTAATGATTTTTTTCAATTTTGAGTTCCGTTGCGGCGTTGCCGAGTTATTTGAAAGAAATCTATTTTGTAGACTTATTTTCGAAATATTACCTTTTTCACATTTTGAAATATTTAGTAAAGATAATTGGGGAATCGTTGGTCGATATAATGATGTTCATTGAGAATACCAAGAATTTGGAATACATTACAACAACACAAACTTAGCCATTTTCAAACATCGGTATTTTGATTTTTTCAAATGGAACACCCTATATATTTTCATTTAAATCAAGTCCTTTTCAATAACTCTACACTTTTTATTCTCCATGTCATGTACCTAAAACAACTATTCTCCGAGATATTCTACATCCAAAAGATGGATATTTTTCCACAGAAAATATTGAAAATGTTCGCCTTTGGTATCATATTTGGAATTAAACTTTGCATAAAAATCATATTTATTCGAATCTGAAAGGAAATAATAATTAATGCAGCAAATGTTCAAAGTGCCTGCCATTTTCACCAATACACACTCTCAATCTGTTTCGAAAATTAGTATCCACATGTGCCAGCATGTCCTCTGAAATTTCCCTGAAAGTAGTACGAATTCTTGCTTTCATATTTTCAGGAGTTGTAGGCGGAGTTTGATAGACAACTCTTTTAATGTATCCCCATAGCAAAAAAACTATTTTTGTAAGGTCCGATGACCTTGGAGGCCACTGAACTGGCCCTCCTCTACCTATCCATTTTTCACGGAATTCATTATCAATGTATTCCCGCACATCAGTGTGGTAATGTACAGGCGCACCATCTTGTTGTAGCCACATTCTCTGCCTTATTGCCAATGGAATATCATCTAATAAATTTGATAACTGACTTCGCAGAAATCTTAGATATTTTCTTCCATTGAGATGTCCGTTGAAAAAAAAGGGCCCAATTACACGCCGTCTAATGATACCTCCCCAAACATTCAGTGACCAACGTTGTTGGTGATTGACATATCTAACGAAATGAGGATTTTCAGTTGCATAATAGTGCATATTATGCCGATTCACATGGCCATTGTTGTGAAACGTGGTTTCGTCCGAAAATAGAACATACTAAAAAAAATCAGGTTCTTGGTTGATTTTATCTACACTCCATTGGCAAAACCGCATTCGCTTTGGAAAATCTCTTTCAGTCAGCTCTTGCATTAACTGCATATGATATGGATGGTAATTGCATTTTCTCACCATCCGAAAAACACTACTTTGATATATTTCCAACTCCCAACTCAAAATACGTGTACTCACATGGGGATTCTCGGTAATATGCAATGTAATATCGAGAGCATTTTCATCATTCGTTACAGGACAAGCACGTTCAAACTTTTTGTAAAATTCTCTCAGGAAACTTTTGTTCGAATAATATATATGCCTTCACTTTCTCCCAAAGTATACACCATTTCAACCATGTCCTCTGAACGGTCATTCATAATGCCACAATGATTTTTAACACAACTGGATTGTAGTTTGACAGTTACCTCTATTTACAAATTCCGATAGTCATTTTTTCAGCGGTAGTCATGGATAACTATACTAGAAAAAATAGTTACATTTAAAAATTTCTTTTGCCATGATAGTTATTCATGAGTTGCCAAGAATGCTTTTGAAGATGGAAAAAAATAATTGAAACATCACTCAGTATCAGTATTTTCTAAGAACAAACATGTAGATAAAAAAATCTATAGAATTGTTGATTTGATATTGAACAATTCCTATAAACCAGAATATCTCGGAAACAGGTTGTTTAAGGTACATGACGTCGAGGATGAAAAGTGTAGAGTCATTAAAAAGGAGTTGATTTAAATGAAAATATACAGGGTGTTCCATTTGAAAAATCAAAATACCGATGTTTGAAAATGGCTAAGTTTGTGTTGTTGTGTCGAACATCCTGTACAATTTATTGCAAATTCTTGGTATTCTCAATGAACATCATCATATCGACCAACGATGCCCCAATTATCTTTACTAAATATTTCGAAATGTGAAATAGGTAATTTTTCGAAAAGAAGTCTACAAAATAGATTTCTTTCGAATAACTCGGCAACGCCGCAACGGAATTCGAAATTGAAAAAATCGTTGAGCAGCCAATGGAACAGTCGATCGGAATATATGAAAATATACCGGGTGTTTCATTTGAAAAAGAACAACTTTGGTTAGCCACGCATCAATGATGCACCCTGTATGAATGAAAATAATTTCAGAAGGTGGTCTCAGATGGTCCCTTTGACAAAAAAAAATATATGAAATCGAAATAGTGATACATTAAGGAGCAATGAACCATGGGCATCCAGTTGACTCACCCGTTTTTTAACTTGTTAATCAGACTACTGGTCTCTCTCCTTATATTTAATTTTCAATTCATGATCATAGTATGGTAAACTATCATTTTTGCACTGATACGTTCTCAAGACACTTGGTAAACTGTTATGATAAATTGGCCGGTATCGAACTTAATTACATCACGAACTACATATTGCTCCCAATGGAAGTCATTAGTATAGATTGGATGTGCAACGATCCTGAAGGAGATTAATCTGCACTCACATACCAACCGATGAAGAATTTTTCATGCATTCACGGAGCACTTGACCAAATGACCAGTAGTCCACATAATCGTCCACCCTCAATTTGAATAATGTCCCGCCGTTCCACCGTCCGTAGTTTCAACCGCACCCGGGCGTGCCTTATTAATGAATTCCGCCAAATTGTAATTGTATTTAGCGGTTTCACGTGTGATGAAACTCAATGATGACCGAAACTGAATCGATATCGATATACAGGGTTCGGTAAAGAATAGTCTGAAAGAGATAGAGGTAGTGAACTTTTGTATAGTTTTTCCAATATCAATTGCAGAAGCATAAAAAAGTCTTGCGGCGAAATCCTGTGAGCAGCAGTGGCGGAGATAACTAATTTTATTTAGATATTTTAAGATTTCAGAAATACTTCATAAATAATGAAAAATGAAAAAAAATTAAAGACAAGCTTTTATTTATACAAATACATTAAGAAAGAAAAACAATTTCTTTCATTGTTTGATGTAGGTTACTAGAATATCCTAAAACGTATTTCGATCGGCACACACCAAGACCACAGACGCTACTGGTTTTGAATCTTTCAGAGCTATTAAAATACAATTATAACGCGTGATTTATGACCTTCCAGTATATACAAGCATCGATGTCCGACGATTGGCCCAGACGAATCGGTTGTAGAAAAGCGACAGCTGTCACTCAGGTCCACGTTGACTGCGGCTCTTTTGATCTACCATATGCGGACGAAAAATGTTTACGAGTAGTACAGATTATTTTTCGTTCAGTTTCTTCGCATATACGCTCGTGTTAGCGAAGTGAGTTTTTATTCGCTCCCTATAGAAACAGCTTCTGCAATTGATATTGGATGGACTATACACACAAAATTCAGATACAGTTACAGAAAGTCTGATTTTTACAAGCTTTTATTTGGTTTCACGTGTCATTTCGTTCGTTCGTTCGTTTGGGTCAAATCTTGCAAGTGAATTTTGACCGATTTCTAGTCGTCCGATTAATTTGTAATTTGGCAGGTGTTCATGATTCCGGTGCCAATGCATTATGGAATTCGGCGAAAAAAGTCCATTCTGAAAGTCCATGAGATTGTAGAATATGGGAAGGAAAAGAGAGTTAACTCAAAGTCGTTCTCAACGAAATAAAAACAGCATGGCTACAGGAAAAATGTATGCATTTCGGAGATTGAGATCCCCACCTTCAGCAGAATAACAAAAATCTAAAATAATGATTATGGTACAGGTTATGGAACATAAAAACTTTTTAACAAAATATTAAACCAACGAAATACGGAACTGAAAAGTAAAAAATAAAATAAACATTTTCAGTCTCAGTAACTAAGCTCCTGAACTGATGTAAGTAACTAATTTTGAGTCGGCGCCAAACAAACAAGCAAATGAATTAGGTAAGGCGTAAAATGATGACATCGAGTTGCGCGATGACATTCTGATAATTTTTTTGAAGTAATTTAATGATGTTTGTTGATTGTTCGTTTGGCGCCGACTCAAAATTAGTTACTTACATTAGTTTAGGAGCTCAGTTACTGAGACTAAGAATGTTTATTTTATTTTTTACTTTTCAGTTCCGTATTTCGTCGGTTTAATTTTTTGTTAAAAAGTTCCTATTTTTCAATTTTTTGAGGCTAAAATCTACTAATTACTACTTGTTTTTTGATTATTTCCAAAATACTCACTTACCCACCTTACTTCAACTATTAACAGTTAAATAATATGATTATCTACTTTTACTATTTGTTGTAATATAAATTATTTTTGTTGTTCTGGTTAGTTTATTTCATTACTTTGTATATCATTCCATTCTCTCATAGAATATAATAATATTGTGATAATGACACTAGCGATCTGTCATTGTCAACTACATATGTGTGCCAATGTTCACAAGTGAAAAATCAATTATCCCCTATTTTTTTACCCGTAAGGGTGAATAATTAGATTCGAAATCCAAATGTGATCAACTATGAGGTATACCCTATCTGATAAAAGAAAAATCATCCAAATCGAAGATCCCGCTACAAAGTTATGCCTGATAGAATCGGTTAACGGACCAGAATTCAGAGGGTGAGTGATCAATATCCTTCATTTTGCTACCCTTAGGGGTGGATTTCATCTTTTGAATTCGAATGGGACCAACTTCGAAGAAAACCCTATCCACTGGAAAAATATTTATCGGAATCGGACGCCTCAGTGAAAAGTTATGCGTGATCATACATAAAAAAAAATTATAAAAAGAATTAAATATACGGGTCGAATAGAGAACCTCCTCCTTTTTGGTTTCGACGGTTAAAAATGGAAGTTACCTTACTTACAATTGTTATGGTAGAAAAAAAATTTTGGAAATAAAACTTGGATGTGGTTTCAGCTTAGACCTTACTATGAACACCCCATTTGCGAAGTTTTCTCTTCCTTATTGGTGAGGTTTTTGTTTGCTACATTTTCAAAATGTTGAAGGGACTTGGTGAAACGTGTGAAATCCAAATGTGATCAACTATGAGGTATACCCTATCTGATAAAAGAAAAATCATCCAAATCGAAGATCCCGCTACAAAGTTATGCCTGATAGAATCGGTTAACGGACCAGAATTCAGAGGGTGAGTGATCAATATCCTTCATTTTGCTACCCTTAGGGGTGGATTTCATCTTTTGAATTCGAATGGGACCAACTTCGAAGAAAACCCTATCCACTGGAAAAATATTTATCGGAATCGGACGCCTCAGTGAAAAGTTATGCGTGATCATACATAAAAAAAAAATATAAAAAGAATTAAATATACGGGTCGAATAGAGAACCCCTTTTTTTCCTTATAATTGTTATGGTAGAAAAAAAATTTTGGAAATAAAACTTGGATGTGGTTTCAGCTTAGACCTTACTATGAACACCCCATTTGCGAAGTTTTCTCTTCCTTATTGATGAGGTTTTTGTTTGCTACATTTTCAAAATGTTGAAGGGACTTGGTGAAACGTGTGAAGAGAGAATCTCACAAAATGGAAAAATTGACAAATCGTTCATTTAGTATGGGACATCTGGCGGAGATCTAGTAAACTAAACAGTTTTAAACATTATACTTCGTAAGGTTAGGTTAACACGCATATATTTCATTATTAAAATTATGCCTTTTCAATGCAGATATAGGAATCCCAGAGCCACCCGATGAAACCTCTATGAGGAGGAACTGAAGGAAAGGCTCGGGATCCTGCCTACACCTTACGGATCGGAGGCGGAGATTGAGACATTTGCAAATTGTCTCAATTCCGCCATCCTATCATCATACCCTTGAAAAAGGTATACAAAGCAGGTGAAACTCCATGGAGGAACTCACAAATAAAGTTCCACCGGAAGAAAGTCCGCAAACTCCTCAATAAAGCCAAACGGGCAAAACAACCCGCATACTGGGAAGACTATGAGTCAGCACAAATAGAATACAAGAGGAGTATTCGAATAACACAGAGGTACACTTGGAGAACCGACTGCCAAGGTGTAAACACGTTACCAGAGGCAGCAAGTCTCAACAAAGTCCTATCCAAAGACCTAGGAGCGAGGCTGGAGGTGCTCTCCCTGCCCGAAGACGGTTACACTGTCACGGACGGAAAGACACTACAACACATGCTCCCAGTCCATTTTCCGGTGAGTTACACTGCAACACCCAATCCACAGCCAACTGTACCACCCAAAACAAAGGTTGACTACAGGATGGCTGCCAAATTTATAATTTGCCATTTCACCTTTCAAATCAGGGGGGGAAGATGGTATATTCCCAGTCTCACCACAAAAAGGCAAGAATATCCTAATCCCCCATCTTTTGAAGATATTCCCAACACGGCATCATTAAATTTTTTTGTTTTTTTTAGTTTTTTAGTTCATGACATTATGTCCTTTAGAGGGCGCCATATTGAATTTAATGTGACGTCACATAACCTGTAACTGGCGGACGATTAAGACGCTTCTAACAATACCTCATTTGTCAAATTATGATAAGTAGTTTAGAAGTTATGAGGGAACAGATGAACATACATACATACCCACAATACCGGTCGAAATCATAACCCTCCTTTTTGCTTCGCCGTAGTCGGGTGAAAATGTCAATCCAACAAAATAAGCTCTTTTCTTCACTAAAAATATTAATTCAAATGAGTAATCATTTTTTTAATCCATTGTATTGACAAATATGGCAACCGAGCTGACATTTAAGTCCAGACGTCGCAACAATGTTAGCATTGCATTGAGAAATCCATTTTGTCACCGCAATATAATGATTCCATCAATCGAATACACCTGTGTTTTGGGAATGAATTTTATTTAGATGGGTCAAGCCAATAAAAGTGACCAAATAATCTTTTCTTCTAACCCAAGAATACAGTCCACCATGGAAATGGAATCTAATAATGAATTACTTTTTTTGACCTAATGATTCACAAATCAGACACCCTTGAGTTCTCCATATATAGAAAACCTACCAACACTGATAATATCATACTTTTTTACTCTTACCATCCGTACAATCAGAAATTTCCATCTTTTCAATCACTTTTTCACCGCCTTTTCACTATACCTCTCAATGATTCCAATTTCTCAACAGAACTCAACATCATCGAACAAATTGCTCATAACAATGGCTTCCCAATCCAAACAATCAATAGATTATATTACAGATATGTCAATAAATTTTCCAACTTCAGATTAACACAAACTAATTCGCCAAATAAAAATTTTTCTTTCTCCTATTTTGGTCCTCTATCTCTTAAACTCAAGAATATCTTGTTTAATAAACTCAACGCCAATATTGATTCAAATTTTTCTATCTCTTTCAAAACTTCTAACAACCTGAAAGATTTTGTGGTAAACTCTAAAGATAAAAATCCATTGTTGGGTCAATCTGGTGTTCATGAATTAAATTGTTCCATCCCTAACTGTAAAACTTGTTATATTGGTCAAACAAGCCGCAAGATCAGTACACGACTAGCTGAACACGTTCGTTTGATAGATTATAACTCTGAAAAAGAACTTATTAACTCTAATTCTGTTTTTTCTAACCATATTATAAACGAAAAGCACAGTTTGGATCCCAACTCAGACCTTGAAATTCTACATATTTGCGATAAAGGTAGAAAACTCAATCTCCTTCAAACTCTTGAAATCAACAAGGCAGTCAAGAATTCGAATTCACATTGTATCAATGAACAAATTCATTTTGATAGCCTAAAACTTTTTAACTCCTTACTATTTTGATTTTCCATCTCTAGATCGAATTTCATAACACATCTCTACACCACACTCAGCTACTTCTTTTTCTCGATTCCATTTCTCAGTAACTTTGAAACTTGATGTTCCATAGGTCAAAGTCGTTGTCATATGTCAATCATTAACCTTTCTTTTTCCATCCATGTGTTTTTGATGATGTTATAAATCCTTTGTAACTTAAAATGTTTGTTAGGACTAACCACTGCCCCTAACACTAGTGGACCCGCACTAGATGCGGACACTTCAATGTTATTATGGTAAAACAAATTTTTTGGTGTCATATCTTCATAATTTTTCCACCATACAATGGTAGGTTATATTTTTCTCTTAATGTTTGCCCCCCTTGTAATTATAACATTTTACTTCTCTAGATCTGCTTGTAACCTCTTACATTTTGCTGATGATGAAGGATTAATTCTTCGAAACATGTCCTGATGTAAATCTTCGTGCCACATTGGCATTAAATAATTTTTTGGTGGAGTTCGACTGTATGATTTCTCACCTACCTATAAATAAATTTGGTTGAATTAACAAATCCTTTTTTCCGTGTAGTTTTCCAGATTGTCGAATTGTTCTAAATTTCTATATGTAATCCTATTAACAATTTTTCTCCTAACGATTTAATTTTTAAGACTGAAGATGAGTCGGAACATGTTTCGCCAATCAACTGATCATTTTTATCATCAAATGTGTAGATGACTTTCAGCCTTCTTTATTCCTACTTATTATTACTATTATTATTACATTATCGATTTGTTGAAAATATAAACAGGATGTTCATAAAATCAGATGTGGAATCATCTGCGACTGAAAGATAAACCTTAGTCACTATCTTCCATCGTCAAGATAACCTCTTGTGGGGTATTCATGTTGAAAAAGGAAACATTCTCAATTGAATATTGATAGAAAGATTTTTCTGTGAATTGAAAAATCCACGATTAAAATGAAGTTATTTTTTGTGAATGTCTAACAGAAAACAACTACTTCCCGGCTAAAGCCACGCTGGACATTGAACTACATCTGATAGATATTCTGAAAAGGCCCTAACCCAAAGAAAAAATCTGAAATTGAAAATTTGCATTTTCATTCAGATAATTATTTGATTTTCTATTCCAGTCTTAATTAAGAACTCATAGAGATGAATGAGGCAAAGAAGAATGTTTTCCAAAAGAGAGTACTCACCAGAAATCATTCTTCACATTGACGCAGGAGAGACATCGCATTCACTAGGCTTCAATACATTTTTGTCGACGAAAATCTATTTCACGCTTCCACGATCATCAGGAAGACCGGAAGAAATGGGAAACACATTTTCAAGAAGCAATCTCACTTTGCAAAGATGGAAAAAGTTAGAATCATTTCTTTTGGAGAGACACTTTCAAATTAGTGTTTTCTGGTGAGTACTCTCTTTTGGAAAACATTCTTCTTTGCCTCATTCATCTCTATGAGTTCTTAATTAAGACTGGAATAGAAAATCAAATAATTATCTGAATGAAAATGCAAATTTTCAATTTCAGATTTTTTCTTTTGGGTTAGGGCCTTTTCAGAATATCTATCAGATGTAGTTCAATGTCCAGCGTGGCTTTAGCCGGGGAAGTAGTTGTTTTCTGTTAGACATTCACAAAAAATAACTTCATTTTAATCGTGGATTTTTCAATTCACAGAAAAATATTTCTATCAATATTCAATTGAGAATGTTTCCTTTTTCAACATTACATTATCATTATCAAAAGTGAATTTTCATTTGCTCAAAATCCCAACCCTCTGCACTTCCGTATGTATTACATCGACTTATCTGCAGAACACACGCTTCAAATTGATGTCCTTCAAGCAATGTCTCTTCACTGAAAGATTCGCCATTGAAACTCGCGTTCAAAGGTTTCAAACTTTATGGGCCATGATATACGATCGTAAATGAAGATTTATCGCCATTGCCGATTGAAAAATCCAACCAATAAAAGTTATATGAGAAAGTTTAATGATTTAACGGGTTGGCCTGTATTCTCAACGGTTATTTAGGCAGTGAAGCAGATAAATAATCGATTCTGATTTGAGGAGAATATGGATTCCGAAAAAATCAACAATGCCTTTGAGCTTTGAATTTCTGGTGATTTGGAAGCAACATCAAGGTTCTGGTAATGACCTGGTCAAAATGAATGAAATGAAATTGAATCGGCTGCAGTTTCAGAAAAAACAAGTGTTCGTACTTTATGTATGACTTTTTGAGGATTTTTTTCCTATTTTTATATAATTTCAAATATTCTCACATATATTTTTTTATTATCTCAATATACAGGGTGATTCATATTTGAATGCTGTTCCTGAAGGGCGATAATCCTTGGATGATTTTAAGGAAAAAACATAGGTCCGCAACCGCTTTATTTCTGAGATACAGGATGTTGAAATTTAACAAAAAAAAATCAGATTCTCCCCAATATCTCTAAAACCACCGCAGCTTTTTTTTTCAATTCTAATATATGCAAAAAATACATTTTTCCATGATAAAGGATTTCCTAATTTTCATCAGTGGCGTCCGTGTTAAGATGCCCTGTCATATTTTTGATCAAAATAATGATACGCCACTGTCTTTTTTCCAAATAAATATTATTTATGTAATTGCCTTCTATCTTCTCATGAAAATGGTCCCTATTCGATTTTTTCTCTTAGTCTTAATTTCACAATTGTGGTAATAGAATAGAATAGAATATCCATTATTCACCATAAGAAATACAATAGTATTATAAGGTTTTGTCAAGAGTATAAAAATAAACTACCAAATAAATAACTAAATAAGAGGTGAACAATTACAATATAAATATCACTGTATCGTATCGTATCGTATCGTATCGTATCGTATCGTATCGTATCGTATCGTATCGTATCGTATCGTATCGTATCGTATCGTATCGTATCGTATCGTATCGTATCGTATCGTATCGTATCGTATCGTATCGTATCGTATCGTATCGTATCGTATCGTATCGTATCGTATCGTATCGTATCGTATCGTATCGTATCGTATCGTATCGTATCGTATCGTATCGTATCGTATCGTATCGTATCGTATCGTATCGTATCGTATCGTATCGTATCGTATCGTATCGTATCGTATCGTATCGTATCGTATCGTATCGTATCGTATCGTATCGTATCGTATCGTATCGTATCGTATCATCGTATCGTATCGTATCGTATCGTATCGTATCGTATCGTATCGTATCGTATCGTATCGTATCGTATCGTATCGTATCGTATCGTATCGTATCGTATCGTATCGTATCGTATCGTATCGTATCGTATCGTATCGTATCGTATCGTATCGTATCGTATCGTATCGTATCGTATCGTATCGTATCGTATCGTATCGTATCATCGTATCGATATCGTATCGTATCGTATCGTATCGTATCGTATTATCGTATCTATCGTATCGTATCGTATCTGTATCGTATCGTATCGTATCGTATCGTATCGTATCGTATCGTATCGTATCGTATCGTATCGTATCGTATCGTATCGTATCGTATCGTATCGTATCGTATCGTATCGTATCGTATCGTATCGTATCGTATCGTATCGTTAATACTCACCTAAGTTTTTTTTACTATCGTTCGTTTTTCTTGAAAAACAACTATATTCCCGGGTACGGAAGGCTAAACAGCTATATTCCCGGCTACGGATGGCCAAACAGCTATATTCCTGGCTACGGATGGCATACAGCTAGATTTCTGGCTATATATTGTCACTCTTTGAGGGAGATTGAGATTGATTGAGAAGTATCCTTATCTGTTCGGTTCATGTTACCTGAAAAAATTTGAAATTTTAAGTAAGTAGTTTCACCAAGTTACCAAAAGTCAGTTCGATAGGATCTCTTTGAGTTTTCGAAAATTTACCACGTACCCCCCCTTATGCAATTTTTCTGTCGATTTTTTGTTTTTCGATCGATCTTAAACTTCGTACAGAGACTAACTTGACACGTCTGAATCGATTGGCGTTCGCAGAATCGCTTTATCTATCACCGTTCTCGAATTATGTATACAGTGATACAGTATAACTATAATTAATTTTTTTATGTCTACGTAGATTGTAACTTCGAAATATATTAGTTGGTGTTGAAGTCAAATGATAAGGATTCGTTGATACTATAAAAAGCGTTTTACAAGCAGATATTCCTCATGTAATTTGAAAACGAAGCTGTATTTAAGTTTCTTTATATCTTCTGGTAGTTTATTAAATAAAATAGGACCATAATAATTTTTCGAAAAACGGCAGTGATTCAGTCTTGTGAATTCAATTTTAATTTGTTGTGATTGTCTTTTTTTTTTATGTTCTGGTTCCCACGAAAAGGGATATCCTGTAATGTTCAGAGAACATCGTGGGAACCAAGGGAAAGAAGGAAGGAGTTGGTGTTCTTCTTAAATTTCTGGAGGTTGTATGCCTCGGGGAACACCTCCCTAGGCAATGAGTTCCAAAGCCTCGCTGTTCGTTGGATGAACGAGTCTTTGGAAAGTGATGTTCTGCAGGTCTCCAAAGTGACCACGAAGGGGTGTGATGACTGAACTTGACGGGTTAGTCTCGAAGAGACTGCCAAAGCAGGAACGATTGTTGATATTTCAGAAGAGCATCGCCCATGAAAATATCTATAAAATAGAGACAAATCGCCAACTTTTCTACGGTGTTCCAGACAAGTGAGCGAGTTTGTAAGCGAGGCATCACCGACGAGACGAATTGCCCTTTTTTGGACAGAATCCAATAGCCTCAGGATATGTTTAGGTGCCGCGCTCCAAATATGGGAACAGTATTCCAGGACAGGTCGGATCTGTGCCTTATAGATCATAAGCAGCTGGGTGGGGTGAAATAGCTCTTGGCACGAAACAAAACCAAGTTTTGGGATGCACTTTTGGCAATGGACCTCACGTGATTTTCCCAGGAAGGTTATTAGATGCTTGTGTTTTGTTTTTAACAAAATTTTGGTTATTGCTGATAGTAATACCAAGCATCGATATGGATGACTTCAGTGGTATGGTTACTCCTGACAAAGTTATGTTAGGCACAGTGAGATCGACTTTTCTAGAGAAAAGACATGCTTGTGTTTTGTTTGCATTGAATTCTACCAAGTTATCAGATCCCCACTGGTCTGGCGTTATGTGAATGAAAATCGTTTTGATTTAGATATAAGTGAGGATTTTTTTTTACATAATTTATGCACGAATAGACGTAAAGAGAAGGTAGTGTTAACATTTTATTATTGATAAATGTTGTTTTAACGTCTTCTTGATAACCCAGTTTGAAGATAACTCGCAAAACTTTTCTTTGCAGTCCAAACACTCTTTTTGCATAAGGCGAGTGCCCCCAAAGTACTAGACCATAAGAGATATTGGACATAAAAAATGAATGATGAGCAGTGATAATGGTTTCAATAGATGAAATGTCCATTGAACTTCTTATAACATAAATGCTCTTTGCCAATTTTTTGCAAATAAAATCTACATGTTTTTCCCAAGAGAGCTTTGGATCCATTTGGAACCCAAGAAATTTGATCGATTCATTTTGATCTACAGGCAGTTGTTTGTGTGTAAACAAGTAATGTTGCGTTTTATTTGTATTCAGTTTTAATTTATTATTTGTCAACCATTTATTAGCATTCGATTCTGCTACTTTCATTTCATTAACTATAGCCTCGTAGTTTGTATTTTGGAGCGTTAAGGATGTGTCGTCAGCAAATTGCGTAATCTCAGAGTCACCATCAGTCTTGAAATCAATCACATAAATTAAGTATAGAATTGGTCCCAAAACCGAACCTTGGTAAACTCCGTTTTTTATTTCTTTGGTATCAGATGCCTTATTATTCAAGAAAACGTACTGTCTGTGTTCCGATAGATATGATCTAACTAGGTTAATTGAGTTTTCCTCAAATTTAAACCACTCCAATTTTTTAAGCAGGATTTCATGTGAAATGCCGCCTGAAGATCGCAGAACACTGTTCCTGTGTGGACACGTTTCTGAAATCCTATGACGATCTTATCTACCAGCTGTATTACAGCGTCTGTGGTTGATTTTCCGTTCCGGAAACCATATTGGTAATCTGGAATGATGTTATGTACCTCAAAGTGTTCTACTAACTGCGATTTCAGAGCAGCTTCAAATATTTCACCGGCTGCGGGAAGTATTGAGATGGGTCTTAGTTTACACAATTCTTCTGCATTTTTTTCTTTTGATATTGGGATCACTTTTGTAATTTTAAGGCAATCAGGAAAAGTTCCGCATTTTATGGCTTCGTTTATCAGCTTTGTTAAGGGTGAGATTATGATATTTTTGATTATTTTTATTAAAAAGATATTTAGCTCATAATAGTCAGCACTGGTTTTATTTTTCATTTTATTTATTATATTCCTAGTTTCGTTAAAGGTTATTTCCCTAAATTTAAAGCTTGGGAAGCTATTAAAATTTCCTGGTAATGGAGAAGTTACAGGTGATTGGGTTTGTACTATATTGCGATAAATATCGTCTGCTTTGTTAATAAAGAAGTCGTTTATGTCGTTTTCGTTTAGTTTAATTTCCGGGTATTTTTTTGTTTTACCCCTCTCTTCATTTATTTTTTCCCAGCATGTTTTGTTAATATCATTTGAATTCCTTATTTTTCTGTTATTAAACTCTCTTTTTGTAATTTTCAGTTTTTGTTTATATAGTTTTTGATATTCCCTTTTTTAAATTTTTTGTATGCATATCATTAGAAATTTGGCATAATTCTGATATGAGCTGTAATTGATTTTTCATGATTCGGAGCTCATTTGTATACCAGGATTTGTTTCTGCTTTGTTTGTTATTTGTATTTTTTTGTTTGAGAGGAAAACAGTTTTCCATGCCTGACTTGAGTATGTCAATAAATTTTAAAAAAAATTCGTTTATGCTCAATTCCTTACAATCAACAAAATCCCAATTTTGCATCTCTAATTTTTGGAAAAAATAAAATTTATTTTTTTCATTTTTGTAGGATCTGTAATATCTTTCGTTGTTATTACATCCATTTTTACTGCTTAGCATTAATTTCATATTAACAATGTTATGGTCGGATAGGCCCCGATCCCACACTCTCGTGAGTGCACCAGTCTCAAAATTCAAGAGAAAATTATCAAGGGTATTTTCATTTCTCGTTTTTTGGTGGATTTTTTCTTGAAAGTTAAAAGAATTTATCAATGATGTAAATTTGTTAGTCTTAGGGTTTTTTTATTATTAAAGTGTATATTAAAGTCTCCGTTTATGATAACTTTTTTGAAGTTAAAATTTTTTTTCATTAATAAATTGAAGGTTTTTAGGATCTAGGCGAAATTTTTATTATTTAGTTTTTGTAGTGAGTACGCATAAAAATTCATTTTTTATTTTTAAAAACATAACTATTATGAACAAAAAATACCAAAATCAAATTAACTGTACAAAATGTCCGCCTCCTGCAAGTATGAACGCTTCAGCCCTTCTTGTCATTGACTCGCGTACTCTTTGGAAAATTCCTGGAGTATTCCTTATTGCTTCACGGAAAACTATTACGCGGTTTCGCAATTCTTCCTCAGTTAGAATTGGTTAACTGTACACCAAAGTCTTAAGATGTCCCCAACGAAAATAATCAAGACTGTTCAAGTCTGGAGATCTAGCTGGCCATGACTCTGTTCCCCCACGACCTATCCAGCGATTATGAAAGTTTTGGTTTGAATATTCGCGTGCCAGAGCACCATGATGAGGAGGTGCACCATCGTGCATAAACCACTTGCGATTTCGCATTAAAATAGGAACATCTTCCAACAGAATTGGCAAATTATCTTCAAGAAATCGGCGATAATTATGTCCATTTGATCTGCGTGGTAAAAAAGGTCCAATTAGGTAATCTCCAATGATTCCAGCCCAGACATTTAATGAGAACTGCTCCTGGTGATGAAATTCCACGATTGCATGCAGATTTTCCTCGGCCCAAAAATGATTATTATGAAAATTTCTGATCCTCTTTTCAGTAGAACTACCTTCGTCCGTGAATATAATTTCCCCGTCAAATAAAGGATTTTCGGTAACTTTTTGGAGAAACCATTGGCAGAAATTCACTCGTAATAGAAAGTCTCGAGGCAGTAGAGCCTGAACCCGTTGAATGTGATAGGGATATAATAAATAATCATGAATAATCTTCCATACTAGAATATGGGCTATATTCAATTCATTGGCAACTTGCCTCGTACTTATTTCAGGATTTTCGTCAACTGAATTTCTGAGTTCTTGCAGTCCGATGTGCTCCTTTCAAGTGATGATTTGGCTCAAAACTTCCTGTTTCACATAACCTTCTGTGGGTGCTTGAAATCGTTTGAGCGTCAGGAACCATTCCATTTGGCAAGCGCTCTTGATACATTCGCCTGGCTTCATATGCGTTCCCGTCAGCAAGCCCATACAAGTAATGCGTGTCTGCTAATTCGGTTTTTGTATAAAAAAAGTGTTTATAACGTAAATAATATCACGTATATAGCTAAAGAAGTGTCAAAATTGTTTATGCTGAAAACAACGAAATGCGTTCTTAGCATACTAGATGTTTCTAGCCCACAAGATAATCCTACTACTCTTCAACGGCTGATTTCGCATAGGGACAAGCAAATGAATGCATTTTATTTTCTAACTCAAAAACCGTTCGCCGGACGAAAAAAAGGCAAGAGACCATTTTCATAAGGAAATAGGGCACAATTACAAAAATAATATTCATATTGAAGAAAGACTGTGGCAGGGCATGTTAACAGAGACGCCACTGATGAAAATTAAGAAATCCTTCATCATGAAATTTTTTTATTTTTATGCGTATTTTGCCTGTATCAAAATTGAAAAAAAAAGCCAAAGTGGTTTTAGAGTTATTGAGGAATACCTGATTGTTTTGTTAAATTTCAACATCCTGTATCTCAGAAATAGAGCGGTTAGATATACCGAAGGTGAGTCTGAATCTCTTCTGGAGTTAACCTGAGTGATATACACTGCGTACCAGGGGCGATGGATATACGTATTTCGGCGAAAAATAATATTGGGGGGCAAGATTGGTCAAGAATTCTCATGGATTCGTAATCAGGACATCAACTTTAGTACCAATCCATATTTCCTCTGGAAATGTTCAGTTTCAGTTCAGACGTTTGTCTCACGTCTCATGGAAACATTCCCGTATCTTCCCTCTCGTTGTATGGCCATCACGATCCCCAGATCTAATGCCACTAGATTTTTATTTATAGGGAACGCTGAAAAAAAAGTTTATAGAAGTAGACCAATCAATAGGGAAGATCTCCGTGTGAGGAGAAATCACAACTAGAGAACTGAAAAGGGTAGGAAGAAATAATAGAAGACTTAGAGAAAAATTTGTTCGCTTGGAGGGGAGTTCAATAGAAAGTACAAAAATTGGAAATTGTTAACATTAAATCAATTGAAAGTGATTTGTTTGTTTTTGATATGAAAACATGTTCTTGAAAGTACTACTTGGGGAGAGTTTTGAAATACACATGATTTTCTGCCTCAAGGAACAATAGATTTTGAAAAAGTAAGGGTGACATGAGAATCTGAATTCAAATTTAAAATCCTGAAACCTCACTAAAATCACGTTCCCATTCCACTTACCGAATTATCAAATAATCTTTTATTGAAATAACTTTCCTCCCACCAAAATAAAAAAAATACTTATTGAGAACTAAAAGACAAATTTCTCAAAACCAATTAATTTTTCATGCAAAATTTTGATATTTCTTATTGTGATAGGTATTTTGATTGTTGTCAAGGATGAAAAAAAATTACAGTCAAGCTGTTCATTATTGAAAAAAAAATCGGAATAATCCAGTTTGAATTCGGAACTCCATTGAGATACGATTTTTTACAGATCCGTTTTTTTAACTATATAAATTTGATTTATTCCTAACTTTTTTCAGTAGGAATGTGTATTGGTGAAAAATTTCATTTTCTGATCACGAATCCCCACGAACTGCCTCTTTTTTTTTCGAAAAAATCGGTAAATACATCGCCCTTGGCGCGCAGTATATGTCACTCAGGTCAACCCCAGGAGAGATTCAGACTCATCCTTGGTATATCTAACTTTCGTAAAAATTACAGATTTCTACTCCAATAATTACAGATACGGGGATATTTCCATGAGAAGGGAGACAAATTCAAATTACTCAGAACTTGAAATTATTCAGCGGAAATATGAAATGGTACTAAAGTTGGTGTCCTGATCACGAATCTGTGAGAATGTTTGGCCTACATTGCCCCCTACTATTATTTTTCGCAAAAATCGATCGTGAAAATTACAGAATTCTTCTTCAATAATTACGGATGTCTTTCCATGAGAAGTGAGACACACTATATATATATATATATATATATATATATATACAGGGTGAGTCAGAAGAAGCCGACAAACACCGACTACAGATTCCTCACCTAATTTCGAGGTGAAAAGTTGCTATCAAGGTATGTCCTAAAATGCAGATCCTCTGAGATACAGGTTGTCGAAAGTACGAAAAAATTAAGATTTAATTTGTTTTCTCCAGAATTCCTGAAGGAAAAAATCTGAAACTTGGTAACTAATCAAGGTTTATCGACTTGCTGATTTGAAGTTATAATTTTTTGTTTTCGTAAACCAGTGGCGTAGTTACGATGGTATGTGGTCATATGTTCCTTCATATTTTCTTGGGACAAGTGATTGGACAAATTTGACATCAGTTAGGCTCATCGATACTCGACCTAAAAGTCATAACATTCCATGTGCCTGAAAATGGAGGTTTCTGAGATAACTGAGAAAAACTGAAGATATGTCCTCAGTAGAGACATAATTTCCTATGTGCAATAATCGCATATTGCTAATTTCTTACAACATATCGGAATATGTTTCAACCTCCTGAACATTTTCTAATGTTGGGAGTATCGGAAACATAGTACGGGTGAGTCAGAATGACCGTTTGAATGGGCAGAACTACCGAGTGTTCCTTGAACATGTTTTACCTGGGCTTCTTGAAGACGTACCTCTATTGGTTCGTCAAAGAATGTTGTATCAATATGTCGGAGCACCAACGTTCGTCAATTTCTTGATAGACGTGGTCTCATACATTGGCCTGCACGTTCTCCGGATTTAACTTCACTAGACTTTTTTCGTGAGGATACCTTGAATCCCTAGTGTAGGAAACACATGTAGAATCTGTGGAAGATTCAACGACAAGAATTTTAGCAGCATGTACGTTAATACAGGATACACCAGGAATAATCCAAATCGTGCGACAGTCGATGATACGGAGATGCCAATTGTGTGTTGAACAAAATGGTGGTCCATTTGAACATTTGCTTTAATGCCTTGTTTGTTTCTATGTAGTGTACCCACTAAACCGTTTCTATCATTTGAGTAGATATTAATACACAATAATTGTTTTTCTTCACCAAAAACATGTTGATTGGATAATATTTTCACTTATAATTGCACGAGAGGTTTGTATTTTATCGGGTAAATTTGGGTTGTTTAATGAGAAACTGTTGCCTAGCAATTAGACGAGAAAAACTGTCAATTATTAAAAACGCGACACCGAAGGTGGAGCGTTTTTAGGTTGACAGTTTTTCGAGCCAAATTGCTAAAGTAAACAGTTTAGAATTCGAACAACACAAATTTACCGGATATCAATACAAACATTGTGTAATTCGGCAGAAAAATTCAATGAATAAGGAATTTAGAAACATATTAATGCAAACATTATTTATTTTGGCAACTAACACCGCGATAATTGATAAACAAATGAATAAGTGAAAAAACCACTAGTGCATTTGTCGATGTGAAAGTTGCAGCTAATTTTTGCCGCAGTCAAACTGACAATTGCACTGTGGCATATGCGATTTTTTATACATGAGTTGAATTGTGTACTCCAACATAAACTTCAACAAATTGAAAGTATAGAAAAATCGAAGTACACAGTCTTCTTCACACAAGAGATTCAATATAAATTGAACCAGGAAATGGTAGATCACAGGTACCGCCAGTTAAAAGTTTTCTTTTCCGGCGTACCTATAGGTGTTATAGACTTGATGATGGTTTTGTTTATGTTGTGTCTCGCTTCGGCCAGAGCTCTTCGGACTTCTGGCTGGTGACTACTCCGTACTGATGAGGGCCAAGAAGCCTGAAACCGGTGTGCGGATTGTTAGGCAAACACGACATAAATTAAACATAATCGAGCTTATCAGAAAGAAACATTTGCATTCAATGTCCATTTATATGGAGGTATGCATGGATTTTCAGGTGAATATCATTCAACGTTCTGCGTGGTATTTGCTAGGAAAGTAGTTGTTTTTCCCCTGTGATCTACCATTTTCTGGTTCAATTTATATCGAATCTTTTGTGTGAAGAAGACTGTGTACTTCGATTTTTTCTATTTTTATTCCACTTCACATGGCGTTTATCTTTCACTATATGCTAGTCGGGGTTGCCACTCCTACTGAGGAGGAATCTTTTATTTAGAAACCTATCGAGGTGGGAGATTTCCAGAGTGTTTCTTTCTGTCACTAGGTACCGCCAGTTGAAAGTTTTCTTTTCCGGCGTACCTATAGGTGTTATAGACTCGATGATGGTTTTGTTTATGTTGTGTCTTGCTTCGGCCAGAGCTCTTCGGACTTCTGGCTGGTGACTACTACGTACTGATGAGGGCCAAAAAGCCTGAAACCGGTATGCGGATTGTTAGGCGAACACGACATAAATTAAACATAATCGAGCTTATCAGGAAGAAACATTTGCATTCAATGTTCATTTATATGGAGGTATGCATGGATTTTCAGGTGAATATCATTCAACGTTCTGCGTGGTATTTGCTAGGAAAGTAGTTGTTTTTCCCTTGTGATCTACCATTTCCTGGTTTAATTTATATTGAATCTTTTGTGTGAAGAAGACTGTGTACTTCGATTTTTCTATTTTTATTCCACTTCTTACGGCGTTTATCTTTCAAATTGAAAGTACTTATCTTCAGTTTTTCGCAAAAATGATTTCAGACCTTAACTCTTATCTAAGTGGAGTATTAAGAATTAGTGGTTGGGTTTGTTTGTCAGTTGATCTGTCAAAACAATCATATGCAAGAAAGTATGGTAACATATCAGTGAATCCGCGACATCGATTCGATCAAATAATATGATAAATGAAAAAATGGAGTTATCGGTCTCATTCTGACTCACCCGTACTATGTTCCCGATACTCCCAACATTAGAAAATGTTCAGGGGGTTGACACATATTGCGATATGTTGTAAGAAATTAGCATTATGCGGTTGTTGCACATAGGAATTTATGTCTCTACTAAGGACATATCTTCAGTTTTTCTCAATTATCTCAGAAACCTCCACTTTTAGGCAGATGGAATGTTATGACTTTTAGGTTGAGCCGAACTGATGTCAAACGCTCATTTGTCCATTCACTTGTCCCAAGAAAATATGAAGGAACATATGACGACATACCATCGTAACTACGCCACTGGTTTACGAAAATAAAAAATTATAAGTTCAAATTTGCACGTTGATAAACCTTGATTAATGTACCAAGTTTCAAATTT
>JAFIRS010004441.1:0-17500 GCA_018342105.1 Gonioctena quinquepunctata
ACTTGAGATGGCACTCCCACCTCCTAGTGAAGAAATTTGGAATTTGTCTTATATAAGTTCCGTCAGCTCAAAGATAGGCTGAACCTAGAATAGGAAAAATATTTACTATAGTCTGCCACAAAGGCACCCAAAATTCTGCCAAATAGTATCAAAAGACTAATGTTAAATAAGCCTTTCCGTTTTAGTAGTGACAAATTATATAACAAATCCGGTATATTCGAGGCAAAAAAATCAATAAGCCAAGCCATAACTATATCACACGCTACAAAAATAAATATACCATTCGCTTTCAAAACTATAGGACATATATCTGATCTTTTTCTAGGTCCAACTGTGTCCAACTCCTACCAGAAAACATAAAAATCACCCATCCACTACCTCGATTGAAAAAAGGAATCCATAGATTTTTACCAAGGCCTCGTGAAAATATTAGTGACATTTTTGTCCGGAGAAATTAGGTTTCTACAACAGATCTATCATGAATCATATGTCCTGAATTGTACAATTCCTCGTCCAATCGAAAGATATAAAAATTTGTTCTTTTGTACTTTTCATCAATTTCAAAAATATAACATAATCATTGATTTTTTATAATTGTGTGATTTTATTCTTATGAGCTTTTATATTTGGATAATTGTATAGTTGCGTGACTACATTTATATTGGTGGGATTAATCTATATACGGTGTTGAATTCTACTAGAACATTGGCGTTTCATAGATAAATTAGCATGATTTCAGTTTTTATACCAAAACGTATGTTATATATTTCCTATGATTTAATTTATATATTATTCAACAGATTATACCCAATCCATGTTTTGCCACATACAAGTAACTTTTGAAGCTTCTGTGGTTTCCCCAATATTTATTTGATTAATGTAAGGGAAGCAAGGTCCAAGAAACACACATAGAGAGAGAGAGAGAGAGAAAGAACAAAAAATTTGTCAGACATGTGACTTTCATTGTTCAGTTTGTGTAACATTTCATTTGATTTTTTAGCCGACGAAACCAAAAAGGAGGAGGCTCTCTAGTCGACGCGTATATTTTTTTATTTTTTTTTATGTATGATCACGCATAACTTTTCACTGAGACTTCCGATTCCAATAATTATTCTTTCAGTGAATAGGGTGTACTTCGAAATTGGTCCCATTTGAATTTAAAAAATGAAATCCATCCCTAAGGGTAACAAAATGAAGGATATTGATCACTCACCCTCTGAATTCTGGTCCGTTGACCGATTCTATCACGCATAACTTTGTACTGGGTTCTTCGATTTGGATGATTCATTATTCATTAGATGGGGTATACCTGATATTTGGATTTCGGATGAAATTATCCACCCTCACGGGTGGAAAAATAGGAGATAATTGATTTTTCACTTGTGAACATTGGCACACACATATGTAGTTGACAATGACAGATCGCTAATGTCATTATTTCACATCCGTCAGAATCATTATATTCTATGAGAGGATGGAATGATATACAGAGTAATGAAATAAACTAACCAGAACAACAAAAATAATTTATATTACAACAAATAGTAAAAATAACAAAAAATTAAACTGACGAAATACGGAACTGAAAAGTAAAAAATAAAATAAACCTTCTTAGTCTCAGTAACTTAGCTCATAAACTAATGTAAGTAACTAATTTTGAGTCGGCGCCAAACAAACAAGCAAATGAATTAGGTAAGGCGTAAAATGATGGCATCGAGTTATGCCTGATAAAATCGGTTAACGGACCAGAATTCAGAGGGCGAGTGATCAATATCCTTCATTTTGCTCCCCTTAGGGGTGGATTTCATCTTTCGAATTCTAATGGGACCACCTTAAAAGTACACCCTATCCACTGAAATAATAATTATCGGAATCGGACGCCTCAGTAGAAAGTTATGCGTGATCATACATACAAAAAATTAAGGAAAAAAAATATACGGGTCGACTAGAGAAGCTACTCCTTTTTGGTTTCGTCGGTTAAAAACTGGTAATAGTTGAAGTAAGGGGGGTAAGTAGGTATTTTGGAAGTAATCCAAGAACAAGTAGGTAGTAATTAGTAGATTTCAGCCACAAAAAATAGAAAAATAAAAACTTTTTAACAAAAAATTAAACCGGCGAAATACGGAACTGAAAAGTAAAAAATAAAATAAACTTCCTTAGTCTCAATAACTAAGCTCCTAAACTAATGTTAGTAACTAATTTTGAGTCGGCGCCAAATGGACAATCAACGGAAATCATTAAATTACTTCAAAAAAATTATCAGAATGTCACCGCGCAACTCGATGCCATCATTTTACGCCTTACCTAATCCATTTGCTTGTTTGTTTGGCGCCGACTCAAAATTAGTTACTTACATTAGTTCAGGAGCTTAGTTATTGAGACTAAGAAGGTTTATTTTATTTTTTACTTTTCAGTTCCGTATTTCGTTGGTGTAATTTTTTGTTAAAAAGTTGTTTTCCGTGTTTTATGTTTCATAGTGAAGAAAATCAGATCTAATGAATTGTTTCTATAAGGCCTGTGTATTATTAACCCTTTTAGACCCCATCTACATGTGGATGTAGATTGGTTTCAAGATATATCCAAATATTTATTCTACTCTATATCCATTGGAGAGTATTGGATCACATATGTGAACATAATATTCTAGATGAATTCAGTAAGTATTTTCTCTGCCAACTATTCGATTTTCATCGAACTATTGGAATATTACTATATCGACTAACCTTTAGAGTACGTGCGTTGTTGCTGCCAGTTCCAGCACTCATTTTATGCGTTTCATCAATATTTTTTGAGTGAAAATTGTTGTAGGTATCTAGAAAATCAATTGATATTGCCTTGTTACAGGAACCCAAGGTACCCAAGGATTCTTGACACGTCAGGCTCCTCTGCAGCTCACTGCGCAACCCAACGGTGCGGTATTGTTTCCCACGAAACTGGCCCAGGGTATGTTTGCCTAAATTTTGTGAATTGGGCAATTTATTCCTGGTACATTTCCTCAAATATACACTTCAACGCCAAATCGACAATATAGAGTTTCTCAACGACCGATGCATGGGGCATATACCTCGCAGAATGCATACAAACCCTGGACATGGTGGTACTGAACGAAAGCGAAACACCAACTTTTGTTAGAGGATCACAAGCTCCAACTATCGATATTACCTTTTTCACACAAGCAGGAGCGTCAACTTCTGGCAAGTCTCTACAACCGAAAGCTTGAGTCTGCCTAGGTATATAACGTATGAAACTCCCAAAGGGAAGAATAAACCCAAGCATGCATGTCTCACTGAGGCCCTGTTCAGAAATACCCTGCTGAACCTGGAAGGAGGTATAATAGATGCAGATGGCTTATCTAGAGTTTCAAAAGTCGCACAAGAGGCGCGTATCACAAAGGGCATGGCAGAAAGGCCCAGATCCCAACCTGTATGGTGGAACGAAGACATTGCCCAGGCGAGAACCCATTGCAACCGAACAAGGAGGCAATTAATCAGAGTACGCGGGAGGTAGAGTGATACAGCAGCTGCATACCTCTGACAAACTGGAAAAGATTCGAGAGCTGTTCCAAGACCTCAACGTTCCACAACCTCCCAAACCCTAACCCCCTTCGAGGAACTAAATAAGAATCTCAGGAGAATAAGAATGAAAAAAGCCCTAGGCCCAGACGGTATCCTTCCAGTAATCCACCAGGATTGCCATTGAAACCTGCCCTGAAACCGTCCTGAGAATACTCAATATACTACAGTTGGAAAACGCGTTCTCGTAGAGAAAATGGCAAAGGTCATACTCATACCCGCCGACCAGAAGAATAGACTCATATGCTCTTCAGACATACTCGGTAAATTCTAAAAATATCTGCTGTGAAGCAAGTTTGAAATAAAACTTTTCAAAAAGGGGGGCATCTCAGAGACGCAGTTCGGTTTCAGGGAGAAAAGTTTTAGCGTACAGGCCATCAAGTATGTCCACGCAAAGGCCTACGAAGGCAATGCCACATGGAAAAGCGTCATCCTTATTGACGTGAAAGATGGCTTTAACACCGCCAAATTGGAAAGGATAATTGGGAAGATGCGGCGTATTGGAGTCAGTGACTACTTAATCAAGAACACCAGTAATTACCTGTTCAAAATAGCCCTCAAAAGCGGCAAACACCCCCAAGGTATGACACAAGGAGTACCGCAAGGCTCAATAATTGGCTCTACACTGTAACACCCTTTATTTTAAAACCACAAATCTGAAGTATCTGATTCAAAAAGAAGGTGAAATCACTTTGCTGATAGGCTACTCAGATTGATACGGTTAGGCCGTGAGTAAGGTTCAATTAATGACTTTTCCTAGTTTGTCAAATTGGGCCACTAAAAAAATTATACATCAATTAACTTGACCAGTTCAAAAGTTGGGCGCCAGGCTTGCTGAAGACAAAAGCCAAAGATAAACAAAAATTTACCAAATGAATGTCACCTAGCTTGCATGGGAAGGCAAATAAACATGCAGGAAAGCAACTTAACAAATTTATTCCAGACTAAGAAATATTTTGACAGTCAACACCTGTTGACAGTCAACACATGTTGTCCTTCGTTTGTCATAAAGAATAGGAACTAAAAAAGGTCACAAATTATATAATGATAATTACATTTCTTCATATGACCTCTTGATAATACTCAAAGATGAACAAATATATGCCGCTGGTACAATAAGAACGAATCGATTTTTCAAACCACCTTTGATGACTGATAAAGAAATTAAAAATAAGAATAGGGGATTGTCAGAAGAAAAGGAAAACGTAGTTGTGGTCAAATGTTTCGACAATAAACCATTCTGCATAGCTTTCAACTGCGAAGGATATGGAAAGGAAGATGTGGTGAAACGTTGGGATGACAATCAATCGAAATATATAGAAGTAACTAGGTCTGAAATTATCCACGGTTACAATGATGGAATGGGTGGGGTAGATCTCATGGACCAATTGATAAGTTATAACAGAATATTCATCCCTACAAAAACATGGACCCCACGAGTAATAATGCATATTGTTGACTTTGCACTAGTCAATCGCTGGATAGAATATAAGAAAAATTGTGATAAATTTGATTTACCACAAAAACAGAGACTGACCCTACTTGAATTCAGAACTAGAGTTTCTGAGAGCATGATACGTATGGGCAAACCAGTAAATGATAATCTGAAGCTGGTAGACCATCTTCCTCAACACCATCTGTTTCTCATCAAAATCGCAAACGAAGTGGACGTCGACCACTAGAAGAAATTGAAAATCATATGCCGCAGTTTGATTCGAATAAGGAGGCAACTAGATGCACACTTTCTGGTCATAAAGGCCAAAGTCACATTCTTTGTGATAAATGCCAGAATACATCTGTAGTTAGAGCAACGAAAAAACCGTATTTTTTCTTTTCATTGACAAACGAAATAAGTTGATAACAATTGATTTGTATATGTAGAAATTAAACTCAGAAAGTAACATCATTTGAGACCACTTGTACATGCCTGTGTACATTTTTTTTTTCAAAATATAAAAAAAAAGTTTTTTTTGTTTCAGTGAACCCAGTTATTGTTCGAGATGAGCTAGAAAAAAAAATTATTTGACATTCTCTAAAATGATCTGGTCTAAAATGTTTAATATGGACATGCCTAATGTATTATAAACGTGAAATAGAAGGACTTCCACTTCCATGGACTGCTGTGAGAGATGTAAGTTATACGAATTACATTTGTATATAAGTACCAAAGTAAATTATACAATGAACGTATTTGAATATTAAATTTTAGGTTGTGTTATATAGTTGTCTGTGTTCGATTTCAGATGGTTGCAGAAACCTTGAATTTGAGTATTTCTAGTATATACCGTCTTGCAACTAAATCTTACCATCGTCCATCTATAGTAAAATCAGTGGTAGATACTTATCAAGCTACAATCCGCATTGTGATCTATGATATGTGCACAACAGTACCTAGGTCAATGATAACAATCATTTCAGGAAAACTTATCACTTTGAAAACTCCAAAAGATTAACTGGAAGAATGTAATATTTTCAAATGTTGTATAACATATTTATGAAAAAATTAAAAATGAAAAGTTTTATTCAAATGATGATCTTTGTCGCCAGTTTGTATTCTTGGATGAAAGTTGGGTATTCAAAGATGGCGCCATCGGGCGATCCTGGCAATATTTCATTGTAAAAAGTGGTAAAAAGTTCAAGGGTGGTGGTGCAAAGTGAGCACAAGCATAAAATGAAACTAAAGTAGTACCCCAGTATTTTTTTCAAATTCAAGCTATGTTCTGCCGTGTTAATTGAAAAGGGCGTATCTACATTTTTCCCATTTTCGAAAGAAAAGGCGTGTCTGCATCTCTACATGTTAACATCTCGTTTCGTTGAGGAAGGAAGGCGTAACTTTCACTACTTTGCTGGTAAAACACGAAAAAAAATAGGCGTATCTGCAGAAACAGCTTTCAATATTTTTTTTTTTATTAATTTATACTTATGTACGGGTTACCCTATTTTTTCAATAGATTCACTTATTAATATGATTTTGAAGATTAAACGTAATAAATTTCAAGTAAGAAGAAGATAGAATATTAAAATAAGATAGTAACATAGTAGTATAGTACTAGTGAAATAAAGCATATAAAATAGTAAAAATAGTATAATAATACATATACGATAAGATAAGTACATGAAATAAAATATATGACTGTAACATTAGTAGTTCATATTGTTCTCTTTAGTGAGATCGTTTTTGAATTTGTGTTTGGATATATTGAAAATATCTAGCCCAAGATTACAATGATCATTACCTTGTCTCATTAATCGTGTTAATGAGTTGTTGAGACCATAGTTTGTGTTATGAAAAGGTGGTTTGAATAGATCAGTATTACGAGATGTTCTAGATGGTATTCTGAAGTTCAATAATTCCAATAATTCAGGGCATGAGATTTCATTATTGAGAAGATTGAGAAAAGTACCTAAGTAGATCACTTCTTATTCTTCGGTTGTAAAGAGTTGGAATATTCAGGAATGTTAGAATAGTCTTATAATTATAGTTCCCTATTTGAAGATTCAGTCTGTAGACCACGTCTCAGAAACCCTTTCAATGGAATTAGTGTACTTGATAGTGGGAAAACCATACTGTAGATGCATACCGAAGTACAGAACACACCAATGATTTATAAATATTCTTCAAAGCATCAATTGATAAGTCGCTTGAGTTGCGTAAAATGAGTCCCAGAATTTGGTTGGCTTTGCTTATAGTTGCATTTATATGTGTAATATATGTTAATTCAGAATCAAACTGAACTCCTAAGTCCTCTATTTTGTCAACCCGTTTGATGGTTGATCCATTCATTTCATATTGATAATCCAAGGGTGCTTGTGATTTTGTGAACGATATAATGAAGCATTTTTCAAAATTTAGGGCAAGGCCACTTGTGAGAGACCATTCATGTTATTTATTTATATCATGTTGGAGTTTTGAGCAGTCGTATAGGAATGTAGATTGTTACGTCATCAGCGAATATTAAACAATTACAGTAATCAAAGTGAGATGATAGGTCATTTATATACAAATTGAACAGTAATGGCCCCAGATGAGACCCTTGCGGAACTCCTGACGTAACTTGAACTGGATTGGAGAGATGGTTCTTGATTTTGAACAACTGAGTTCTTCTAGTGAGGTAACTATTCAGCCAAGATAATAACCATGGTGGAAAATCAACTATTTCCAATTTACGAATCGAAAACTCGTGATTCACGGTATCGAACGTTTTTGGAAAATCTGCGTATACGGAATCAACCTGATTACCAGCCTCTAGGGCACCCAGAATTTCATTCTGATACAATAACAGATTAGTCACAGTTGACTTTCCTGTTGTGAACCCATGCTGTTTATTGGCAATTGAGTACTTGCAATGGCATGTTAAAAATCTAGAGATAAAAAGCTCAAATAATTTTGGAATTGCAGACAGTTAGTGACAAAAGACGCAACCATCATTGTTTGAACTAAAGAAACAACAAAAACATCAAAACGTGATCGACGTTGTCAAAAAAAAAAGGAAAAAACTGTCGATCGCCAAGCAATTGTCTTCACATAAAGTCCTTTGAGCCAAAAATATCTCATTACCACATGGAGCATGCTCCTTGGCGCAGGTATTTTCCAAATGATATAACATTTCAAACTGATCTTCTCAGATACAAGTTTCCCTATTGCCTATATTGTCAGATAGTTAACGAACATAATATATAATTCGCTAAACTAAGGAGTATTGTTCATGTGAAATGAATTCACAACATAGAAAATATATGGGACATAGGACAGAAACCTCAGTGAAAGACTGTGAACAATAATTGGAATCTGCATCGTAATAAGTACATAGCTGCACGAGAGTGATATCAGGAGGATTCGGACGCCCAGTGCGTCCAAGTAAAATGTGTGGTATGTTTCCTTAGCAGATTAGGCTTTTGTTTTTATGAAAATATTAGATGAAAAGGGCGTCACTATCAAAAGTCCCATCTACTATTATCTCAAATGAATAGGTCATATGATATCAGGAAGTATTGTAAGAATTGGATTTTTAACAAAAATCATATATCTCTTATACTGAAATGTATGCAAGGCACAGAAAATCTTACACAAACTGACCTGCTGCAAAATGGAGTTGTATGCAGTTATGCCTTATTCAATCAACACGGCAGTATTGTTCTCCATACTAGATGCAGTACCGGATTTATTTGTCGAGCAGACCTAATTTCTTTGTTCGAAAACAGAGAACTGTGATTACCATGGAGAATTGAAACATACAATTTTCTGCACTAGTTTGAATATGAGCTATTAACGAATTCAGAAGAGCCTTCAATTATAGTTATGAATAATGCAAGTTATCACAGCACTGTGATTAATGAAGGCCCAATAAAAGCATCGAAGGAGGCTAAGAGCCAAGAATTGTTATCGAACAATAACATTTCCTCCGAAAATACCTCTTTAAAATCACAAATATTGGATTTAGTAGCAAAGTAATTGTGAATGGATCAGTGGCTATAAGGAAAGAAGCCACACCTGATTTATGAGCTGAAACCATTTGACATACTGAACAAAAAATCAAATTATCCTGAAGTTGGGTTTGCGAAAAAGGTTAGGTGAGATGTCAGCCGCTATAGTTGGCCCCCATGGGGGCCACCATATCGGAGGAGGAAAGTGCGTAGGATCTAACCTAAATTATTTTGCACATAGCAGAAAAAAAATCCTCTAGTACTCAACGTTGAAGAGCATACTAATGGAAACAAAGAAATATGATTTTTGATGTGATTCTACTGATTTCAATTCCCACTGAATATAATAGTATATATATATATATATATATATGAATAAATAAATAAATATATATATATATAGTATACAAAAAATTGAAATTTTGAAATATTGGCAATGATGTAATATGTCATTATGTGACGCCATTCTCTTCTTAATGTAAAAATACTATATGCAATTGTGTCTTGGATTCATTGAGTTCTTTAAGCGAAATACTGTAAGTAGGGTAGCGCTGGTGTACATCAATTTCAGCATTTCGAGACACAAATCATGAAGGAAAAATGTGAACAGTGAACGAGATGTACACACCGTCTATATAATAATGCAAATAATACTTAGAAAACGAGAGCTGTAATTAGAAAACAAGAACTGTAAGTGAAGTGCAGGCGTTTTCAGATGGCAAAGTAGGCAATAAATCATTGGTGAGACGAAATGTATATATTCATTTCATTTCAATTTTATCTACTTATGGTAAATGAGTGACAGCTATCGTACCAACCCAAATTTCACTTTTTTCACTCCCATATTATAATACACGAGTAAAATATCTGCTACCGATTTATTAATAGTGTCCATTTTAACACGGATTTTGATTTCGAAACAGATTTTGGACAATAAATACACGTACTTTTTATTATGAATCCAATTTTCGGCCTATAGATACACTTACTTCCGGAAAATCAAGAAGTATGTTTCTACACACAACGGGTTGAAAGTACCTATAATTTGGTCGAGCAGTGAAGTATTATCTTGTACACCACCAGAAATTCTTGTTTTTATTTTATTATTTATTTTTCGTTGGAAAAATTGTGTATCCAACGATCATGTAATGGCTATTAATACACTCGCACACGGTTTACGATACTTGCCTTCGGCTAACATCGTGCTCATGTATTAATAGCTATCATTACATGATCGTTGCATAATATACTAAAGCGTAACGTCTTTGAGAATGCATGTGCAGTTGAAAGATTAGTGTAGTGCAGATATGTCCGTACTCTCCAAATGTGAATTGACAGGGTTGGATTTGGAAATGTGAAAAGAATAATCGAAGAGAATTTATTAACCCATTAAACTAGTGATGCAATCAATAGAATTAGTTAACAGAAGTAAATCGATAGTAGGAAATTGTATAATAGGATCATTAAACTCCGATAACTGAACTTATAACGAAACTGTATTATAGCTTCATCCACTACATATTGTAACAAAGTCATCAAAAAAATTGTCAAGGGTCTGCGTCTGAGGAATAATTATAATGGGCAATATTCAACAATCAAAATTTTTCTATTGTTCCCAATTTGTACTAATAAGATTAATTATCAGTATGTTTAATACAATCTTTCCACTTTTGCATATTTACTTTATTCCTATGTATTCAATACAGCCTTGTCAATGAGCCCTTTTTGTCCTATATTCTTGTTATACAATGTTTTGCATTGTGCCCATATTAGTTCAATGGCATCAAACTGGCAGTGGTATGGTGGTAGCGTAGAACAGAATGACCCATTTTTATTAGTTAATTCTTCAGTCGCATATGCTATTTTTTAGGCTCAAATTGCTGCAAATCTTGTAACAGTTCATATTTATCTTTGGTGTGCAGCCATTGTATGATTTTATCCTTGGTCGACTGGGAATTTGAAATTTTTTCCAGAAGTCTTGAATGGTATCTTTCATTATCCATGATAACAATGATGGTCTCGGTCTCGGTAACAATTGTTCTGCCATCCACTTTCCGAATGATTCCAAATTCATATCATCATGGTATTCAGCACTTTTGTTTTCAGTTGAGAATATAAAACCGGCATCATCGGTAAATCCATCTTTATTTTCAGCATGAACAATTATGTATCGTTTTCCTTCTGAGCTACTTTTATCCCGCACAAATTGTACATCATCGTCATGACAGGATTGCAATGTATTACTTCCATGTTAAAAAATCCACGTTTCATCAAGAAAAACCACATCTAAGGGTAACATTATTCACATATTCTCTCAAAAACTGTAACCGTTTTGATGCCCTATCTGGTCTTTCCATAGAGCCCGTCTACCATTATCTTTTGAGGAACGAAAACCTATACATTTAAAAATTATACCCAAGGTTGTGTTACAGGCATCTATAATATGTCTTTTTATTAGTTCTGGTCGTAGGTTTTCTCTTGTGTCTTCTACCATGATATAAATAACTACATATTGCAGATTTAAATACTTCAGGCAAATCTCGTATTTTGGAAAATTTTCTCTCTGCAGGGACATAATAAAAATTAAATGAAACCATTGCATTTAGCACTCGTTGTAACAGTAAATAAATACTTCACGTGGGCCTTCGTGCCGTATTCTAGAAATAGTTCTAGGGCTTGATTTCTGTTTGGTTTTGTTTAATTAAATACTCTCTGGAAAAACTTATTTTTAATTTCTCTTTTATGATGACTTTACAAAAAAAAAACATTTTTATTCTACATAAAAACTGACAGAGGACATCCGACACACCTACTTTTCAGGGTTGCCTAATATCCCAAGAACAAAACTTATTTTACACAGAACATAAAACACCGGATTTACCATTGAATTTCAACAATTTCAATGCCTCTGCACAATTATTAACAGAAGTGTTTTCAGTAGCAGTCCCTTTTTCATTTTGGAAATACTCCAAAACAGTATTCTAGAAATAGTTCTAGGGCTTGATTTCAATGCCTCATCTGCACAACTATTGATAGAAATTTTTCCAGTACCAGTCTCTTTTTCATTTTGGAAATACTCCAAAACATTTAACAAACGCCATTTTCAAACTGACCTGAAATTATATCACAAACTCATCACCTGCGTGGTCGTATGTATGACAGAAGAGAGTAATGTACTGAAAATATCTCATAACTTAGTAATATTCCATATTTTTTCCAATAAGTTTTCCAATAAGTGGATCATCGAGTACTGAAAAACGATAACAGTAAATATTCCAAAAAATTTGGTTGATATGAACTTTTGAACAAGCCTGTTTATATAATAAAATCTCAAAGAATATTTCATTTGATAAATATTTTTTTCTATAACGAACTGTTTTTGATTTATTGAAGGAAAATGTGGACCAAACAACTATAAAGTATTTATCTTCAGTTTTTTTGATTCGCTTTATATATTAGGTTACCATTCGGTACATATACCGAATTCTCATCATAAATTCGATTCCGCATTTTTTTTATACGATAAAGGAATAGTGAAAATTTCCTTGGAAATACAAATGATCAATGATGAAACTTTGAACAGTATTTCTGACTCACCCTCTGTAGATTCCACTTTGGTGTACTGAATATAGGTTAAAAAATTACTGATGAATTTGGGCTTGTGTATTTTCAAATCCTGAATAACAAAACGTTGCAGTTTTAGCCTTTCGGGACAAAAATCATTGAAAAAAAACTGACATGAAACTTCCTTGGCGATATAAACCTCGATCAGTAAGAATATACAGTGCGGCTTTTCATAGCCCTCCCCCCCCCCCCACCTTGTCAACTTTGAACGGTTTGACGTAGAACAATGAAAAAAAAAATCGTATAATATCACCGATACTACTTTTTGAAATAAAAGACATTGTGATCGTCCGATAGATGGCGCATCAACTTCAAAATTTCAAATAGCATGAGAGAGTGATATGGCACATCGTTGAAAATGTAGTTCAATTCTCTTTCCAAACATCTCATTTTTTTCATGTCGTTGATATGTGAGTTTGCGGCTTTTTATGGTTATAACTTTTGAGCGTTTCGACGTAGAACAATGAAAAAAATAATTGATAACACCGATACTACTTTTTGAAATAAAAGACATTATAATTGCCCGATAGATGGCACATCAACTTCAAAATTTTAAATAGCATGGGGGGTCATGTGGCACATCGTTGAAAACAAAGGTCGATTCTCTTTCCAACCATCTAATTGTTTTTATCATTTCGTTGATTTGTTTTCTCACAATGTGACTTGAAATGTCCAGCATAAGTGCGGCTTTTTATAGTCTCCCACTTCCCTATTAACTTTTGAATGGTTCGACGTAGAACAAACAATTGAAAAAAAGATATTGAATCACCGATGCTACTTTTTGAAATGAAAGACATCTTGATTGCTCGATAGATGGCGCGAGGGGGCATCAACTTGAGAATTTCAAATAGCATGGGGAGTTATATGGCTCATCGTTGAAAAGGCAATTCAATTTCCTTTCCACCATCTTTTTTTAAATTTCGTTCATATATTTTTTCGCAATATGCATTTGGCAATTACCGAAACTTCCGTCTCCTCCGAAATAGATTTTCGGCCAGCTTCACTGGCCCTATGAACAGTGCCAGTTCTGTTGAATTTTTCAACCAGTTCCCTCAAATACTTTCGAATTATTGGATGATCAGGGAATTTTTCATAAAAAATTATCTCTGCTGCATGGTAGTGCCCACGGGCCTCACCAAAAATGTAGATTGCCTCAGTTTTCTCTTCGAGAGGACGTACATGAACCATGATAATGTTTCAAATTCAAAATAATACTAGTAGAAGTAGAATTAAACTCTCCTTTGAATACAAATGAAATAATATAAAGAGCAGGTGAATAATGATAGAATCATTGTAACATTAGGAATTCTCAAACATCGACACAATAATCCAATTCCATAATGGGCATTTTTAGGTTACTGCTTGATTATCAGTTTACTAAATCCGATAAATGACACCCTTTATAATTGTGGTAATTGAAAATAAATGCGTTGGGTATTATTTGGCTATAACCTCTTGAAAAGGCTATAAAATGCTAGCGAAACACTTGTCGTGGTTTTGTAAACCCAGTTTAGAGAAAATCATTTAGTGAATTTAGTCAATATGTATTTTTCTCAACTATCAGCCGCATCAATTAAAAAAATTGGATTACCTTTAAGCTTTGAATCGAATTCGAAAACGTAAAATCATTTAAGTAATGCATCTTTTTCTATCGACAGTATTCAGTGTTACAAATCCCAATTGTGATTCCGTAGAACAACCATGGTTGAAACTATAATTGAATAACCTTTCCAACGGTGTGCAACTCGACCTCTATGCCTTTCGAAATTTTCAAGTTGTTATGCCCCCAGCGCCGTCTGTCGAATGATTGTAATGTTTCTTCTCTCAAAAAGTAGAATTGTACTTGTTTTGTTACCTCAAGCACGTATTTTATTTCAAGAATTTTCAATTAATATTCTATTTTAACATTTTCAACTGTTTCCTTTTTCATAATTTTGAACTTCTCTCATTTTTGATAGTCATATCTACTCAAATTCTTTCCTATTTGTATATTTGACATTTTAATATACATCATTATTATTTCATTGTTTGTATTTCTTTCTTTCATCTCAAATTTTCATTAGTCATATTCATTTCATTTATTTCCATTATTATTATTTTATACTTTGTGTTTCCTTTTTCCATCTGAAAATTTTCATTTGTCATGTTCAAATCAGCCATGAGTTCATTATTATTTATTTGTTGAAAATATGGATGACATGTTCATAAAATCAGATGTGGAATCATCTACGACTGGGAGATAAACTTTAGTCACTATCTTCCATCGTCAAGAAAACCTCTTGTGGGGTATTTATGTTGAAAAGGGAAACATTCTCAATTGGATATTGATAAAAAGATTTTTCTGTGTATTGAAAAAATCCACGATAAAATGAAGTTATTTTTTGTGAATGTCCAACAGAAAACAACCACTCTCCCGGCTGAAGCCACGCTGGACATTGAACTACATCTGATAGATATTCTGAAAATACCCTAACTCAAAAGAAAAAATCTGAAATTGAAAATTTGCATTTTCATTCAGATAGTTATACGATTTTCTATTTCAGTCTTAATTAAGAACCCATGAAGATGAATGAGGCAAAGAAGAATGTTATCCAAAAAAGAGTACTCACCAGAAATCATTCGTAACATTGACGCAAGAGAGCCATCGCATTCACTAGGTCTTCAATACATTTTTGTCGACGAAAATCTATTTCACACTTCCACGATCATCAGCAAGACCGGAAGAAATGGAAAACACATTTTCAAGAAGCAATCTCACTTTACAAAGATGGAAGAAGTGAGAATTATTTCCTTCGGAGAGACACTTTGAAATTAGTGTTTTCTGACATTGAAACCTGTCATGGGGTATGATAGATTGATTCGTTGAAAATATGAACAGGATGTTCATAAAATCAGATTATTATTGTCATCAGGATTCATTTTGATGTTTTGTATTTGTTTACCATCTTTTTCTAATAAATTCTTACTAACATCTGTTTTTTCGTATAACTACCCCCTTAATTTGCTTACTATTTTGCTCACTACTTGTTCCAAATCGTTTACATATTCCTTCTGTACTTTATTTGAACTTTTTTCCATTCATTCCATACTTTCTATTATTCTATTTGTATTTTCTTCCATTTCTTGTTTCATTTAATTTTTTGCATATTTTGTTCCATTCCTCCCATTTTCTCTTCCATGAATTCCATTATTTTATCAAACCAACTCTCCATTTGTGCGCTCTTACTTTGTGTTTTACTCCCTCTCACATTGCTACTCTCTCGTTGTTCCTTATCACCCCTCTCTCTAGCTTCTGCACCTTTTTCCAAATCAACTTTTTTACCATCTCTCAAATCCTTTTTCTCCACAATTATACACACACTTACACACAAATATGTCAGTGCAAGAATTCTCAAATATCAACTTTATATTTTCCCTGTATAATTCTATTTGATTTTAAACAAATGTTTTTCCTTTCAATTTTTAAAAAATTAACACTTGCTTCTAATTCTCATTTTGGCAATTCAGCTCCGCTTTATCATTATCGCCCAACGTTGCTGTTATTTCCCCACGTTGCTGATATCTCCGTATTTCCCCCATTTGCCTTATTTGCCTCGCTTTACTGTTATCGCCCAGCTTTAGTGTTATTGCCCCGCTTTACTGTTATTGCCCTATTTACTGTTATCGCCCCACGTTGGTGTTATCGCTATCGTCCTACGTTGGGCGCCAATTGATATGATGAGGTGATTGCGGTTTGTTTTTATTTTTATTTTTTATCTATTTATTTTCACAATCATAACAAAAAAACATTTTTTGTTCTACTAAATTTTACTATTTTCAAATCCTCTTTTAACTAGTTTCCCTTTGAATTCAATTCAATATGTTGATTATTAAATACCCATATAAATATTTCAAATGTCCGGCTATGTATTTGACATTTTTTTCATTGATTATTTTACCTTAGCTAACTCGATCGGTACGCCTATGGAATCTCAGGAGTCAGTTCTACTGTGAAGCCCTCTGGTAGTTCTTGATGTCAGTTTCAGAAATTGGCAACTTGTTTTGCTCAATGATTAAAAATAAGGCAGAAATTCATCAAAATAAGAATTTCCTTTATTCAGGAAGACTTACTGTTACCTATTCTGAGATAATTAACTTAAATTAGTACTTCACAGCGAAATATACATGAAAAGTGAAGTTATGTGATAATAAAAACTGAAATGTAATCTATCTTTATAGGTTATGTGATCTATATACCAATTCATGAAAGTGTTCTATCAAAAGGGTTCTTTTGGAATGCACTGAGTTCAGTGACTTTTATGGTTCAAAAGTACCTGTGGCTTCTTGAAACGAAAATGTTCAGTGTCTCGGATCGCTCTCCCATTCCTGGAAACTGCCGTTCCAGTCTGCAGCCTCCTTGTCGACTGTGAATTCTGAATTCGCCCTGGTATATGTCTCAAATGAGAAGGTTAGATTCGTTCTGCATCTGGGTTTTTTATCAGCTACAGTTCTTTCTAGTATTTCTTTGTGTTGTATTGGCAAATAACTGTTTTTGTAACGAAAATATGATTGATTTTTCAAATTCAAATTTCTTGAGTTGGTTCTTCCAAAATTATTTTTCCTCAATCTCCTCGCTTGTTGAATCCTTCCCTTTGATACCATGCATGCTTTGTTTTTTCTCGAATTTTCGATTCACACGCACTTTTTTGTTGCACTTTTCACTATTTTCGTTTATTCGACAGTTTTTATTCACCAATAGTTTCTAAATACCTTACATGATATAAACATGATATATAAAAACTCATTTTTGACGTTTTTTCCTTTCCATATTTTCAATATTCATAATTTTGCATCAAGATCTTTCCTGGCATTTCATTGGCTATTGTGTTCAGATCTAATTT
>JAFIRS010004441.1:20000-86632 GCA_018342105.1 Gonioctena quinquepunctata
CTAATAGTTTCCAAATACTTCACATACTATATGATATATTGAAAATCATTTTTGACGTTTTCTGCTTTTCATATTTTCAATATTCATAATTCTGCATCAAGATCTTGCCTGGCATCTCATTGGCTTTTGTGTTCAGATCTAATTCCATATACAGAATGTTCTAACTTTAACATTTTGTGCTCTGCTTGTGCTCAAAAATATATTAGTAAATTTTGATTTCTATAGTTTTTATAAATTATGCCAATTGCTTGTTATGTTGAAAATATGTCCATTTAAAACATAGGTATCGACCAATATCATTTAAGGTTCCAGAAAAACGGTAGAATCCTTAGAAAAACTGTAAAATAACAAAGCATAAAGGAGTTTCACTCCGAAAATAATAATGATACATATTAATCCCGTCCATTGCATAGAAATCCAATATCGGACTATAACCTATTGGTATTTGGACCAATTTGTTCCTTAGATAATTCCACACCAGTCAGACAGTCACAATTTATTCTTTAATGGAGAAATTATCATCAATCACGTTGACATATCATGGGACATATTTTTCACTGTGGAAAACACAAAGAGCATTTCTAATTTTTTGTAAACCTCAAAAACTCTACGATCAAAAGTTGTGGGTTCAAATCTCCCTACATATACCTAATATTTCATGTGGGTTATCTAATTCCAATAAAAAAAAATTATAACCAAACTGGTTTCCTTTTGCTTTGAATCAACTCTAAAATTCCATAAATATATCAAAAAAGTAAAAAGTTCAGATTTACAACACTTCTGAAAATACCGAAAATCACTCGTCTATTGAACGAAAGCACAGTACAGTACTTACTCTGGTTTTATTCTCTGTATTTAATTCACTTCAAAAATTATAACTAATAATTATTTATAAAGTTCAACTTTGAATACATGAAATGTCAAAATCCGATAGCACGTTCAATGGAAACGATTACTGGTGGACGACACATTGCTCATCATAATATTCAGAATTTGTTCATATCACACTTATGGCCTCAAGGCAAACAAGCAGCAGTTCTCTAGAGATATCCGTATCAGAAGTTTGTATTTAAATCGTAATAAACAGTATTGGGCCAATTTCTATATTACTTACCTAGTAATTTGAATAATGCAAATTTTATAAAAGCTAACATCAGAAATGGGATCCTCCTTGTTATTTCAACAAGGAAGAAAGGGCCAAAAACAAAAATGAAATGACCGATCAAACAGAAAGCGCGCGGGAGTTAGTGGCGATAGTGACGATATTGTGGGACAAGGTGATGTAAATAATAAAATTTTGCAAATGTGGAAATTTCAGCAGTAGAGTAACACCGAATTTCAAGAACAAATTATAGCAGTTTTATCAACAATAACAATGGCCAACGCCTCTTCTGCGCACGCAAGTGTTACACCAAGTGTGCGAGTTGCATCGACGCAAGTTTCTGATGTCATCAATGCTGCAGCACAAATTCACCTTCTAGGCTTTGATCCAGATGATACTCCGTACACTATGATTGAGTGGATGGATGAGGTCACTAGGATCCAACTAGAGTTGAACATTTTCGATATGTTGATTGTGTTGAAAGCTGGAAATGCTGTTCGAGGTCGAGCTACTCAATTTTATGAATACTGGAAACCTATTAAGCGTGATTGGGCTTCATTTCGTCGGGACATTGAAGTAGCATTTCCGAAACAAGGGACACCTGCAACTCGAGTGCGAGCCTGCCTCAGAATAGTAAGTTATAATTTTGACTATTTAGTGGAATATGGAAACTCCAAACTTGCATCGATTAAGCAATTTTACCACGATTTTCCATGGAATATTATTCTGAGTCTAGTTGAAAACGACATTTTAGACGTCAAAGTAAAGAATAGGATTCGTTTACAAGCACCTGCATGTGAAGCCGAGTTATTGAAGCTTCTGGCTGTTTGCGATGCGCGCAAGAATAGTGAGGGAGTGCGTGGGCGTGAACTATGTCGAAAGCGATGTCACAAGTTTCGTGATGATCTGCCCGTTTTCCAAGGAAAGTGTAGAAACAGTCATCGATATGGTAATAAACAATCAGACTGTAAACAGGAGACGAAAAGTGCATCCTTCATTTCCGACAAGGCCGTGCCAGGTCCCTCAGGAGTGAAACTACCTACTCCAACGAATATCCAAAGAAATTTAATAAACTGTACTCATTGTCAGAAGGTGGGTCATACAGAAGATGTTTGTTATCGCAAACATGGGCACCCAAACAAGTTATGTTAACGCAAAACACTCGTTTCACTGGATCAATACCTTCAGCTACCCTTTCAAATGACAATACAGTTGTTATGATATCATATTTGGTGGGCACGGGAGCAGATGTTTCAGTTCTACACGGAAGAGTGGCGACAACCGAACATTCAGTTTTTAGCTGGGGTTGGAAATTATACTACTGAACCAATTGAGTGCTGTACCGCTCTGATGTTTACACCAGCTATGATCCTTGAAACTGATTTTTCAATTTTCCCAGATGGATTCATTCCTGGAGGTGATATCGACGCCCTCATAGGTCTTGATGTGCTGCGGTGACCAGGAATCAAAATAGAACTAGGTTCAAACGTCGTGGATATTGTTCATGATCCACTCCGTATTTCCTGTATTCTTTCCATCCGCACATTCGATGAATCTGATCTGGATTTGTCAGGATTGGACGAGTGAATAAGTGATGGTTTGGAGACAATTATTAGAAACGCGAGAAAACGAACGCCGTCCGCTGTAACAACAGCCAAGTTAAAAATCACGTTTCGTGATCCACAAACGGTTGCTTGTGAGCCTCGTCCTCTCGCGTATGGAAAAAATTAAAAGTTAAACACATTATAGGAGAACAACTGCGGGATGGTATTATTCGGGAGAGTGAATCTGCATATGCCAGCCCAATAGTCCTAGTAAAGAGAAGAAATGGTGACGTAAGAATGTTTGTTGATTTTTGCGCCGTTAATGATTGAATATTACAGCGAAAGCTGTGTATTTTTGTACGCTTGATATGAAATCGGGATTCCATCAAGTAGAAATCGAAGAAGCCTCTAAACATATTACATCGTTTGTGACACCGAATATACTTTACGAATTCAATCGGATGCCATTTGGTTTTGTAAATTCTCCACCATGTTATCAAAAAGCCATTGATAAAGCGCTTGGACCGCTGAAAGACAATGTCGCGTTTGTTTATATTGACGATGTGCTGTGTTCCTCAAAAACGATCGAGGAAGGTCTCGATAATTTACGGCAAGTAGTTGACGCTCTTTCAAGAGCCGGATTTGTACTGAACTTGACAAAATGCAGCTTTTATTATCATCTGTCGAATATTTAGGGGTTGTACTTGAGAATGGTAGTGTGAAACCGAGATATCGGAAGGTCAATGCTCTAGCACAGACTGTAGCTCCTACAGATATACGAGGTGTTCGACAATTTTTGGGACTAGCCGGATATTTTCGGCGTTTTATAAAGAATTTTGCGTCATTGACCGCCCCAATTTCTGCGCTATTACGTAAAGGACAGTCATTCGTGTGGACCGGTGAGTGTAAAAATATTCGATTGAACATTATTCAGAGATCGATGGAATATCCGATATTGAACATTTTTTATAAAGATTTAAAAACCGAACTGTATACCGACGCGAGTTCGCTGGGCTTAGGTGCTGTTTTGATACAGGTGGCCTAAGATAATTTTCCGTATCCAGTGGCGTATTATAGTCGGCGCACTACTGATTATGAATCACGTTATCACTCGTATGACCTAGAGACTCTGGCAATCGTTGATGCTACACAATATTTTCGTGCTTAGTTGTATGGCATACACTTCACAATTTTCAACGATTGTAATTCTTTGAGCGCTACAGCTTTGAAATAGAATTACATCGGTGTGTTGCAAGGTGGTGGATTAGGCTACAAGACTTTGATTTTGAGATAGAATACAAACCGGGCCACAAAATGACCCATGTGGACTATCTTAGCCGTAATGCTCCGTCCGACAAAGTTTTAGTAATAAGTGCTCTTGTCTCGAATCAGCCAAACAAAACAATAAGTGAATATCAAGCAGAAGATTTATTATGCCAGTCTCCAATGAACAATACACACATTGAACCTGGGTATGCAGTGAAAGACAATTAAGTATTTTTCCAAATCCAAAATGGTCGGTGTTTTGTTCCGGTACTGACGCGCCTTGCTGTTATACGCTTGTATCATGACGAATCATCTCACATAGGACCTGGTAAAATGTTAGCAAAGTTACGAGAAGACTTGATGGCCCGTATGGACAAAACAGTCACAAAATATGTAGCAAACTGCCGATCTTGCGTTCTAGGAAAATCATCCACTGGTAAAAAACGTGGTCTGTGTCAACAAAAACCTGAACCGACAACAAAAATGGACACCTGGCATATTGATCACGCCGGACCGTTGGTAATGTCAAATAAATGCACGCAAATATTGGTGATATTAGATACATTTACCAAATTCGCACGATTCTGTCCTATTAAACAGAAAACTACAGGGTGTAGTATCAAAGCTCTTCTTGAGGTATTTGAAGAACTAGGAACTCCAAAATGCATAATTGCAGACAGAAAACCCGCCTTTCATTGAGGATAATTCAAAAATGTTCTGACAGAACAGTCTATCGAACTCCATTTGATTGCAACAGGAGTCCCACGTGGTAATGGCCAAGTAGAACGTGTGATGCGAACCTTATTCAATGTTTTGCGAAGCGTTCTGAATGACAAAGATGAAAAAAAATTGGATACGAGTACTACCCGATATCGAAGATGACTTTAATGTTACCGTCAATAAATCTTCCGGATATGCTCCATGGGTTTTAATGTTCGGCGAGAGTCGACGCTTGAGGTCCGCTAATCAGCTGTTAGCCAAAATACCATCTCCAAATGAAGTCATTGATGCCAAGATACAAAGTGAAGTAAACAAACGATTGGAGATTCTCACTGAGAAAACGAAACGAATATTCAATAAAAAGAGAGTAAAGGCAGTGCCTTACGTCGTTGGTGATAAAGTAGCTATCGAAAATAGTCAAATGGCATATGGAGGAGAATTGAAACCAAAATTTCAAAGTCCTTTTGAAGAAGTACATTGTTTGCTCAATGAACGGTATGTTTTACGAAAAGTGGGTAGTCGTGGCAGGACTAATGTAGCGGCACATGAGCAGTTGCGTACTTGGCCTACACAATGAATGACATGTGTATATACCACCCAAAACAGTGTTGGGCAAATTTCTATATTATTTAGTAATTTGATTATTATTTAGTAATTTGATTAATGCAAATTTCATAGAAACGAATTTTTTGAACAACTAGATGGATGTGCAATGGGATCCCCTATATCAAGTCTAATTGCCCAACTAATTATGGAATCACTAGAAGAATCTGTCATAGAAAAGTTAAATTGTCATATACCGTTTTTTAAGAGATACGTTGACGACTGCATAATGGCTATCCCTAAAGATAAAAAAGATGAAGTTCTAAAAGCATTTAACGCGTTCAACACAAAGTTACAATTCACATTAGAAGAAGAAAAAAACAACGAAATAAACTTCCTAGACATGACCCTCATAAGAAAAAATAAAAAAATCCTCACAAAATGGTACACAAAAACTACCTGGTCAGGAAGATACTTGAATTTCAACTCATGTCACCCCTTCAACCAAAAAAAAGGCGTAATTATTGGCATAACTGACCAAGCAATCATATTAACCCACCCTAGTCTACGAAAAGACACCCTGAAAAAAGTGAGACAAACATTAACGAATAACAATTTCCCAATCAAACTAATGAACCAAATCATAAATCAAAGAACTCATAAATTATACAACCAAACAAAACCACAATTAAACACGAAAAAAGATACTAACTATATCCCCCTCCCATACGTACCATTTCTCTCAGAAAACATCAACATCACAAAAAAATTCAATTACCAAATTTGTCACAAATCGAACAACACTTTAAAAAACTTTTTCACACCCCTAAAAAGTACAACCCCAACTTTGAAAAAATCTAATGTAATTTACAGCATTCCATGTAGTGACTGTGAAAAGGTATATATAGGTATGACGTCACAATTACTAGAAAATAGACTGAAAGGGCATAAATATATGGAAAAGTCAAGCACGGCACTAAACGAACACATCATAAATGAAGACCACAACCCTAATTTCAACAAAACTAGCATTTTAAGCATAGAAACCAACCCAAGAAAAATTAACATCAAGGAGATGATTTACATAAAAAAAAACAACAACGCAATGAACGACAGAACAGACATTGGTAACCTGAGTAAAATTCACCACACCATTTTATAACCACCATAAGCAATTATAACAAAAAAACAAAAAAAAGCATCATACCTAACTACATTAAACGAATTTCAAAAATAGGAAAAAAAACCACTCACCCCTAATGTTACCATCAAACACACAACTAAACAATAACCGTTTGTAAACTTGACTTCTCCTCCGAATATCTCCGACCCTTACAAGCAAACTCATAACCACCCGCACAAAACATCCGTTCACAACCAGATGTAAAGCAATACACTCGTTTCAGAATAATAAAAGAAGCATGCACAAACTGACAACAATACTTTCATTCTTTACACGTTGATTTATCGAATGAAGAAATCAAAGAATTTGACAGGTAGCATTGGGTAGCTTGTAGAAAAACCAACGACAAAGTAGAGTATTTCGATTCGTTTGGGAATTTGAAACCGATGCTCGAATTGGTCAGATATTTGAATGGTGGTAGCAGCAGCAAAGTGGAAATTTTCTACAACAACCGTCAATATCAGACTTATAATGAAATAAATTGCGGTCATCTCTGTTTGAAATGTCTAATGTCTGAATGAATATTGTATGATTGAAAGTGTGTATTCAAATGCTGTCACAGCGGCGGTGGTGTCATTCGTCATCATGTCGCTGTTGCTGAGAGTAAACAGTCACAATCACGTGTTCTCCTTTTGCCCGCACACCCCTATCGAATTGAATGCGAAAAAAGAATATGAGTTGTCGCTTCGATCTTTTCACTCGTACAATACCATACCGAACATTGAAAAGGGTCGGAAATTCCGCTATTACGATAGATCCTACGTGTTGCGTACCATTGAATTTCCGCGGGGGTGTTATGAAATTGCCGATATTGAGGCGTTCATACAGAAAGAGATGGCGCTACCTGCGGAAGACCGCGGAGCCGCCTTCTCTCTCGAACCCAACAATAATACGTTGAAGTGCGAGATCTTCAGTGAATCTCTGCCATTTCATTCGTGGGGACGGATGGCATATGCGTTACATTGGAATTTTCTCCGAGGGTGCTTCAACCGAACGAAATGCATTATTCCGATCTACATGTAAACATTATAAAGGTCGATTCGATTCGAGTGCAGTATTACTCCGGGAGCCTTCAATGGTGACACGCCTGCGCAGACGATCTATGAATGTCCCATAGCTTCCGATCCCGGTTACGCGATAGACGAAGAACCTTCGAATTTACTCTATCTACCTGTAAAACCGCAACGTGAAATCCACAACATCACAGTCTTGGTAGTCGATCAAGACGGTAGGCCTGTGGATTTTCAGGGGGAAAAAATTACTTTGGTTTTGGAACTCAGAGTCGCGAGATCCAAATGGGATGAGTTATAGACAGTGGCAGCGGCAGAGGCAGCGGTAGTAATAAAAGGGGTAAGAGTGACGTCACGACGTCAGTATTGCAGAAACTTCCAAGCGAGCGGGTCGTGCGGCAGCAGCGGATAACCTCTTCGGATAAATCCTTCCTCCGTTTCATCGGTTCAAAATGTATTCATCGGAATGAACTCCAAAAAAAGAAGAGACAACGATGATGCTTCCATCTCAGCGCCCATGTTCGATTTGTATCGGTCTCCGAAATTTGACGAGTCCATTCGTAAAGCCGAATACATAACTTATACTCCGTTCGTGAAGGCATTCAATTGCAACGATATCGTGGAATTTTGCATCAATCAGGTGGACTCGTTTTTTGCCATGAGTCCATCCCTGCTACTGATTGAAGGTAGACTTGAATTGAATAATGGGGGAGGTAACGTTACATCGGCCCCTGATGTGGGTGGTTTTCTTTTCGATTCTTGCACTTATAGCGGGAGTGCTCGGGAAATTGAATCGGTTTGAGATCCGGGAATTGTGGGTACCATTCAAGGCCTATTATCTTACGAACCTACGGATTCTCAGCATTTGGCTATTAGCGGTTGGAGTTATTCCGATTTGCCTTTTTTGAATGGAGATGACAATTATTTTAGCCTTCTCGTACCGCTCCGTCATATTCTCAGTGTTTTCGACGATCACCCGCTGATTACGTGTGGACGACAAACTCTACGATTTGTCAGAGCCCGAAATTATAATGATTGCGTCATTATACGTGAGGCAGGTGATCATGCGGAGAGAACGACTACGGCTACGGCTGTTGGAAAAATAAATTGGAGAAAAAAGTTGAGAAAAAAGTGAGAAAAGAAGTTGAAAATACTTGAGAAAAAAATTTGAAAAAAGAAAAGAAAAATAAAGTTGAGAACGAAATTGAAAAAATAATTGAGAAAAAAAAGTTGAAAAAAGCCGTTTGAAATGAAAAATGAAGAGGGAAAACCGTCAGAGGTATATCTCTCTCACACTCACACACGGTATACATGGCCTACGTCACGTACACCGTTTGTTTGTGTATGGAAATAAAAGTCAGGTTGGAGTCTCTTTCTATTCATTCATTTTGATATTGCATGAAGATTCCAAACTTCTTTTTGCAGTTTTGAATAGGAATGTCGCCGAAGCGAACAACATTATGGTTATAACAACACAGGAGAGCACAAAAATCTTATATATTTCATGTTCCAAGGGTGGTAGTATTGGTGGTGGTGGCGGCGTTGGTGACGTCATCGCTACTGCTGCTGCTGCCGTTGGAACACTTCTCCATGGCATCACTGCACTTGTAGAATCACTCATTTCAAACCTGAGCTGATATTTCTCGATTATGATGTCATCATCATCGTCTCCGAGGTGGGGTGGCAGGTCTGTGGTGAAGAATAACCTTCGAAATCCTGCTGTTCGATTCATTGGAATCCAAGACTGATTATCTCCATCTTTGAAAAAAACCGCTACTCCTCATACATCATCATCATACGGTATTTCTACGTATAAGATGGTGTTCAGAATCAGAGTCACTAGTACCATTTGAATCATATTTCGATGTTGATGGCTGTGTCGTGCAAAAAATCAACTCCTTCAATTTTCTTGTAACGTTTCGTTTTTCTTCGTAAAACTGCAACTCTTCGTTCAGAGCTCTGACTTTTCGATAAAACTGATCCAATTTCCGTGTATACTGCTCTGCCATCGACGACATAACCTCAACTGACGTCATTTTCACAAAAAAATCCAATGTATACTTTTTTGTTTTCCTCCTCCTCTTAAACACTCTTTTGATCCACCCTGTATATTTGGCAACGTTTTAAAATATTATTCAAGTCGTATTTGACCTTAGTAGGATTCGCGTTTATATTAAAGTTATCCCACATCTAAGCCATGCAGCTGCATACTTTCTTATCTTGTTAATGTAAACAAACTATTTTAGAGGATGCCGCCGATATCTTATCTTGTTGATGTAAACGAACTCTCTCGAAGGATGCCGCCGATATTCGGTCGCTCAAATAAACAACTGATAACAATAGTGCTGACGTAGATAACGGCTGCTAAAATTCCTGCAAAGACTTGTCGGTTGAGTCATGACCGCCGCATCATCGCTCATAAACACTGCTGACTCCTCCCACTTTCCAAAATGGCCGCCACCATTCATTCACTTCGACCGACCAATGCCGTTGGCGAATGCAGCTATTGGTTGCCACTTCCACTCATATTTCAATATGGCTGCTGCTGCTGCTCTGCTATTGGATAGCGGCCGGCGGCTATCATTACTCCCACGACCTATCACAGCTCTCCCCACCCCCACTCTCAATCACACACTCCCATACACAACATGGCTGCCACCATTGCGACCAATCACAGACCATTTCCCCGTACCCACATACACCCACCCCCCACCCCTCTCATAAAACCATAATTTTTTCTCAAACCCCTCCCACAACGAGCCGCCCATGATCACCACCATCATCTCTACCCCCACCTTCGCCGAAAACCACCCCCTCACCCATTCGCCAAAACCTACCCTGCGCCAGTAATGGTATAGCTATACTACTTTCGTAGGTCGGGACGTCAGGACTTTCCGATGACGTCATCACCGAATCAGCGGGAAAAATTAGAAGGTTTCGTAAATGACCGACGTATGTTTTTGAATATATAAGCGCATCGCATGCGACAGAGTTTAGTTTATTCATTGATATCAATTGTGTGTTCAGTAGTGTAGTACAGTGTAAAGCGCGTATTTGGAATTGTGATTATTGTGGTGCATTAGTATTCTGTTTGAAGTGAAAATAAACGGAATATATTGTTTTTTTTTTTCATTGCAATGAAAGAACTCAGTTATAATATCCTTGATGTCTCAACTGAAAATTGGAAGATGTTTTTTATCTATCTAGCCATTTTTTCAACAGAGAAGAACTACTTTCCCGGTACTATGCTGACCTTTGAACTGACTACATCTGTTAGATATTGTGGAAGGATCCTAACTGGGAAATGAAAATTCAAATTTTCATTCAGATAGTTATTGGATTTTTTTTCCAGTTTCGATTAAAAATTTCTATAGATTAATTAGGCGACGAAAATTGTTTTTTAAATAAGGAGTACTTACCAGACATCGAAATTATGCAAGATTGGCATTGCATTCACTAAGTATTCGATAATTTTTTGCGAACAAAATTATATTTCATGAAAGACCAAAATGATTCGAACACAATTTCACCTTGTTACGATAGATATTGTTCAAATCTTTTTTGCGGTGACAATTTCAAATAATTTTGTAAACAATTCTACCTGTTGTTTCTTTGAAAATATGATTTCGCGAACATGCTCATATCTTCAAAAAAATAAAAAAAGTGTTTGATGCTCGTGTTATGGAGCAGGTACTGATAAATTATGTTATGTTCGCAGAAATAACTTATTTTCGTGCAAAAGTGCGCTGAGATACGATTCCGTAACCCGAATTCGAAAAACATGAACCCTGTCAGTGGCGTGCTATTTCTGGAAATCTTCTATAGGATATATTTGTTTTGTTCCGATTTTTGTTTGTTTATTTGGTATCCTAATTTTCCTAATTTCAGAAATAAATTAAATGAGATAGTTGGATGTATTTACAAAAATATCCATTTTTGAAAATTGGAAGCAAGTCGCAAAAGAATAACAATTTATTACTTTCTAGCGATTACTACATCGAAGTATTAAGTCAGAATAATTTCAAAATCATGTAAAAGGTGTTGTATTGAGTGTGTATATGTGTCTGGTGTTGGTTAATATCCGCCGCATATTACTGACTTGGAGTGACATCATTTTGTAATTTAGAACTGAACTGGTGATGATGACGTCGAGCTCTTCTGGCATGGTGGGTAAAAGAAATAGGAAGCCAACGCTTGCGCCGATGAAGATGTATACCTTAGTAATATAAGCCATACTCGTAGGATATGGAGTTTATCGATAATAATTTTTATTTTTGACGAGATTGTTTTCTGATAACTTCAATGTTTAATGAAGGCATCGCGTAGTGTTACGAATTCACATCTATTTGCAGCTCTTTCAAAAATGTTCCATACAAGTCCAATATTCTAGTAGCAAAGCAGTGGGTTGATAATTTTTTTGTTTTCGGGAACATGCCGATATTAACAACCTGGAGACAGTTGTTTGATTAAGGCAGTACTTATTGTTACCGAAACATGACGCTATCGTCGGAGGATTTCTTATGTAAAGTTGCTACTGCACAGATAGCCTTGATATTTCTACATGTTCCGTTCTTATACTGATAAAATATAGTATCCAAGGTCGGGTAGAGTTCGAGTGATATGAAATGGTGCAATGACTAGTAGGGTTTGATAGTGCCTAGTGTAGGGGAGGGTAGAGAAATATGCATCGGAGATGACAGTTGTGTAATAATTAGCAGTAATTCAAGGGCGAAGTTGTAAATCAATGTATTGATTATATATTGTACATTTTCAATTTCAATTGTATTTAATTGGTGTACCACAATGGTTCTGTTGTGCTTCGTTCTATTTCTCTGTTGGATAACGTTCACCTAAGGTGAATATGGCAATGTCGTAACTTCCAGCATGATCTCAATATGGCTTTGACTATGCTGCCTTGACCAATGACCTCAATGCATAATAATTTTGAAAAACATACTAATAAACTGAAACAAAAACAAATTGCCTCAAATCAATTCTGGGGTATGCTCGATTTTTCATTAATTTCTCACACAGTACTCATTAGTTTCGTTTAATTTGGTTGTCGAGTCGGTACATCTCATCAATGGTTTTCTTTATTATTTTCCTGTAGTCCAAAATGATTTTCTATTTCATTCTAAGATAAACTTAAGTTACTGTATTCCATCATTCAAGATAACCTCTTGTAAATATTCACAAGAATAATTGATTTTTTATTGTGGATTTTTCAATTCACAGAAAAATCTTCCCATTCAATATTCAATTGAGAATGTTTTCCTTTTCAGTCAATTAAAATTTGAACATTTACAACCTAATTTTCTGATTTCAGAAGAAAATGGTCGTTGGTACTCTATTAGGGTTGATCTCAGCTGAAGATGGTCTTTGGTGAAAGAACTTGAGAGGCTGGTTTATTCGACGTTGGTCTCAGCACAGCGGTTACGATCTTAGAGGGGTGATCGTATTGATTGCGACACCTTGTATTCGCTCACTCGTGTATGTGATATGTTTCACGGACCAGGTTGGAAGTGGCCTACTGTGTGACCTCCTGGAGTTACCAGTCCTTCTGTCCTTACTTTTCTGCTTCCCTCACTGAAGAATACGATGGGAATCAGAAATAGTAACAGTTTTGGGGAGAACTAAGGATGTCCTTTGAACCTCGAACTTATGTTTAGAACTTCAATTTATTGAACCAAGAAATGGTCGAATACAACTAGTAAGAAAATTAAATCACTGCCTATAAATGACTGGGAAAATATAACTTAACTTAAGCAGAAATTGAAATATTCAGCAAAATCTATAACAGGAAACAACTGTATAGTTGGGTTGACTCACCCAAAATAATTTCCACCAAAATTATTTCGATATTTAAAACTGGAATAATCCTTGATGATTAATTGAAATGTACCAGAAGAGTACAGAGTGAAATTAGTGGAAGGTTGAACAAAAAAAAAAGATATCCTCAAAAAGAGAGGAGTGAAGATAACTAGAGAGGACAATAATTGAAGATATTCTTTGGAATTTTTCATAGGAAATATAGTATTCGGTAATCAAAATATTTTGGTGATTTTCCAGAGAAAAAGTATAGTATTCTATAACTATACGGAGAGTGTGACCACACTTTTCAGAAGTGAGCCCGATAAATCTCTTGAATGAAGATAAATATTTGAGATAATTCTTCCAACAGAAGAAATGCCCGATAGATCTACCTAGACATGCAGATAAATGTGCTTATATATCCACATATATATATATATATATATATATATATATATATATATATCGATACAGAGGGTAGCGAATCCCCTTCTCTGAAAGGTAAGCCAGATATTACTCTCAAATGGAGAAAGATAATTTCCCTGGAGGTTGACAAGTCCTCCTTCAGCACCTCTTCGATGCGAAGAAAAGTGATCGGAGGATAAATTGATTTCTGGCAGACTTTCACGATAGGACTATCACTGGTAACTGATTGGATTGAACGACAAAATAAAACTTATCGATTCTGAATCAACCGATATTTCAGGATCCTGTACTCTGTGACAAGTTAAGCCGGAGAAACAACCTCCTCAGGGAGCATTCATTTCTCGAAGAGGAAATAATCTCACAGATTATAATTTAAAAAAAATCACCAGAGGAGGATGTCCTGGAAGGGATACTGCTTAAATGTCCCAGAATAGTCGATTCAGCCTCGAATGGTTGGAACCTTCTTGGAAAAATCACACTGACGGTCAGGTAGCTGCTCCTTCACTCAAAGTTACCAGTTTTCTTGTACCTGAAATGGGAATAGCGTAGAAACTGGTTTTTCCAGATAATACGTAGGATGCAGAATCCATTGTCTTAAACAAGATACCTACTTCAGCCGGTGAGGCATGCGCAATAGCTCGAGTATATAAATTATTCGACAAAATTAAACTTGGTTGAACGTAGCAAAAAGTATGAAGCTGAATTTAATTGAACTCTCAAGAGTGAAAAAACCGTAAAATATGGAAAAATCAACTAATCAACTAGTTATAAACGAAATATCGAAAGATAACCTGAAAATCTCATACAAAAAAATTCATCTGAAAAGCCAGGATGTCGCGAGAATATGAAAATGTTAAAATTATAACCTCCAAGCACATGCGATATTATTTTGCCCATTGGCCAGTTATAAGTAACGAACCAATAAATTGATAGGTCAAAAGCTGATAATAAAATATACTCAACCAGTAATTAACAGTGAATAGCCCTTATCTGAAATTGATAATTCGTAACTTTATATATCATATATTATAGAACTAAAACATTATATATCATGTTATTACTTTTTTTTGTTCTGTTTTGGGGAAAGATATCTGTTGCACACTAGAAAAATGGACAGTGACAGTAGTTCTTGCGATAGTAGAAACTATTTTGAATCTATCCTGAGGGATATTGGTTTTCACAATCATATGATCCATACAGCTTTCTGAATCTCCTTGTATTCTAAAAGGTTTGTTCAAAAGTGATTTATAGCCCTCCATATCTATTATATTCAAATATTCATCAGATATTGTTAGAGTATGGACTAGAGATCCAGAAGTCGCAGGTTCGATTCCTACTCGAGATTGCTTTTCTTCTTTGATTTGTAAATGTGTGTGCAATGCCACAATTTTCATTTGTTTTTATATTTGGCAAACTTCGTTCAGTGGTCGGAGATCACCTCCTGACCCTGTTCGATTCCTGCTCAAGGATTGTTTTTTCTTAGATTTAAAAATTTGTCCGCAATGCCACAATTTTCATTTATCATATATATATTCACAGACGCTATATTTCTCCTCGATAACTCAGATGGTTGAAGTATGGACTGGAGATTCAAAGGACGCACGTTATATTCCTGCTCAAGGATATTTTTTTCTTTAATTTAAAAAATTGTCTGCAATGCCACAATTTTCATTTACTTATTCATCACTTCGTTTATCCATGCTCAAAATATTTATACTCATGTCTCCGGTTACTATGAAATCTGCGATTTTTTGTATCTGTTCGGGATAGTAAATATTTTTTCACATGTTGATGGGGGCCCATATATATCTATTGAATCATATGACTTATAGTTTTTTTTCGAAATCAATTACTTCATATTACCGATACTTACATTTTTTTTTGTAACATATCATAATACAATCTTTTTGGTTTATAATACCTTCATTATATATTGTTCGATACCCTGTTTATGAATAAGTGACGTTCCAAAATAAATTCATGGACGTAAATCAAGAGGACATCTGGGAGTCAATAAGACTGTGGACAAGATCAGACAGGGGTTCTACTAGGTTAAATGTTGAGAAGATGTAGGAAGCTGGTGCAGATAATGCTTAGAGTGTGGCGCTACTGAAGGTTCCAAAACAAGGTCCAGGAGTGGAATGAAGAAATGATCTAGCTGCTCCATTCAAACAGATTACCATTGATGTCTGAGTTATTTCCTGGCATCAATGATTGTAATAAATACATGCTTTTTGCCATGGACCATTTTGATAAATGGGTAGGAACCTATGCCATTCCAGACCAGGAGGCATCCAAAATAGCAAAGTCATTGGTGGACAATATGTTCTCAGGATAAGGAGTACTGATGGAGTTACAATTCGACCGAGGAAGGAATTTCGAGTTGAAGTTATCCAAGGAAGTTCGTGAGCTGTTGGGAATCAGCAGAACTAGAACTACTGCGCTCCACTTCCAGTTGCACTCCTCATAGTCTGCTCCACTTCCAGTTGGATGGCATGATTGAAAGACTCAACAAACTATGGAACACCTTTCCAAGATCGTGGAAAAACGTCAGAAGGACTGGGACAGACATCTTTCACTATTTTTGATGGCATACAGAGATGACCATGATTCAACAAATCTTAAACTGGCTATCATTATCTTCGGAAGGGAACTTCGATTACCCTGTGACTTGGATCACGACACAACTGAAATGTAGGGGTGAACACCATGCAGACATGCAGGGATAGCCCGTTGAAAATTCACGGAACAGTTCGAAAGAGAAATAACCTTACGAGGTTGATAAGAAGATCAATGATATGGTTTACAGAATCCAGCTTAGCCTAGGACTAGGATGAAGGTCATTCACATGAGAAGTCTGAAGCTCCATCATGGTGAATCAATGGGTTTTGATCGGGACGATCAAAATTAGAGGGATGCAGTGTTCTGAAAATATATATATAGTACGCCACGACTATCGTATGCCAGTCAACGTAACGGTTGGATATTTCCGAAACAAACACGAAATCATTGAAATGTTTCTGCGAATCCACAAGCAGGTGCCAAAAGCTTCTGAGTGTTTGGGACAATTATATATGAGGTCTTGAGTGCAGTGCGGTACATTTGAGATAGTTATTTATTTTGATGAGTTCATTGTCTGCATCTGTTGGAATACAAGTACTTTTGTCAAGAAAGTAGTGCAGTATCAAGTGCGGTATTTATTATTGTGTTGTTATTGCGAAAGATAACAAAGGGACAATAATAATTTCGCTATTTCAATAGACCGGACCCCAGTTTCGTGACAATACAAACTGTTCAACGTCAAATACTGGTACTACCATGAAATTTATTATTTAGATCAATTTATTATTCCTGATTTTATCACTGGAAGTATTTGAATTGAGGATCCCAATTAGGGTTAGGAGCAGGGGACTATTATTTTAAATACTGCTCACAGAAGGATGATGATGACCAGCTATATTGTTTTTTTTCAATATTCTTCAAGAATTCTTTCGAAGGTATTCGGTAATGTTAATTGGGTGGTGACAATTGCATTACGACCTGATAAGATGGATTGTTCAATGCTATAGCGAACCCTCGAGCTCCAAAGTCTTTTTTTGAACAGCATCATTCTCCACCAGAATGTGTCTTGGATTTCTCCTCACAAAACCTACATGTGCTGTTCTCTTCTGAGCCTAGCTTCCTGAGTTTGCAGTACCCCGTCAGAAACCCTATAAAGACTCTTTTTGTTGAGGCGGACTAGTCCTTTGAGTTTCTCTTGCTTGAAATGACGAGGTGCTCTTCAGCCATCGAGTTGTTCTCAATGCTTTTTTTTGTTGAACTCGACCTGGAAATACAAGTTTTTCAGGCCGCAAGATGACTCTGGCTCGGTCAATGGTGTTGATGCCCCTTTTCGTAGCAGTGCAACGACGTGCTCTGGTGCTCTGGCATCTGGAGGGGGGTTACTTTCTTATTCGCGACCAATTCATCCATATTATGAAGCGTTCTCATACCATCTTCGTAGATAATAGGGGCTGGTTGAAGAATGACGAATGAGAGAATTCCTTAGGGGATTCCTTCGACACTGATTCCTGCAGGGGACTATTGTATTGCTCTATCGTCAATGGTTTTCAATTATATAGCCCTGTGTCTTCATCAAGGTATAGAAGTCTATTTACCCGGTTTTTCGGATCCATCTGGGTTGATTTTTCTGAACATTCTTCTGCGCCTATATATAGTCCATAGCATCCCATTAGGAGATGATGTGAGCAGCTGATTTCTCTTCCTTTCCACCAAGTCTGCATTCCACGGTTTCTCTATGTTTACCCATAATGAGCAGGTATTCTCTCAGGTCACAGGGTCTCTTTATTGTACGTGCCATCGATCTATTCAATTCTAGGAGATCAGCCGAAGCCATTTGACTTAGGGTGCCCCACCATGGTAGATGTGCTTCGATTTGTTTCCGATATATCTGGTGTTATTCTCTATTCCACACTTTATTGAGTTTTCACAACGGGTTTCATCAATTTTAAGAGCTTGCTTCTGGGCCAGTAAATGGTTATGGATGCTTCACTTGGTAGTCCATCTGCGTTTTCGTTTCCTCAAATATCCAGGCAACCACACAAGTACGACCAGTTCCTTCATGTGTTTTTGATCCATCTGTGTAACAGATTATGTTTCCAGATGAATAGTGTTTCTACTCCCGAGTCCGCCATTCCGCTTCATCAGTAATAATGGGTAAACTCAACACTTTGATAGCTGTTGTTCCTGAGGTTGATGCATCTTCCGATAGCGTGTTTTTCCGCATGAAAGATGTTTGGGGATGTGCCCTTGAGTTCGGAGCATTTGGTGCATTGCCCAAAGACGACTATTTCTTCAAGGGTCTTAGACCCGTCCCTTCAAGAGCCATTCTAGACACAATTTTCGGATGGGGTCGATTTGTTGAATAACGAACAGATGTTCATTACATATATTATTTGAAAAACTATCAATATTATCCAGTGCGGCTTTTTATAGTCCCCCCCACCCTATTAACTTTTGAATGGTTCGACAAGAATAACGGGACCGAAACTATTTTAAATCATATCATCGATTCTACTCTGTGGAATAGAAAAGATCGTAATTGCTTGATAGATGGCGCAGAAGGGCACATCAACTTGAAAATTTCGAATAGCATAGTGGGTCAAGTGACACATCGTTGAAAAAATTATGCAATTCTCTTTTCAACAAAATTTTTATTTTTATTTTGTCAATTCATTTTTTTACAATATGCATTTTACATTTTGTTATTCTTGAGAGAATTGAGTTATCTTTTCAACGATGTGCTACTTGACCCAACATGTTATATGAAATTTTTAAGTTGATGTGCCCCTCTGCACCATCTATTGAACAATCCAATGTCTTTCATTTCAAAAAGTAATTTCAGTGATATTATTCAAAATGGTTTTTGTTCCAGTGTTCTACGTCGAACCGTTCAGAAGTTAACATGGGTGGGGGCTATAAAAAGCCGCACTGTATAGTATAGCAATTACTGCTTCGAAAAATGAAGTCGGACCAATTTCAAAATCAAGTAAATGGTATCGTATGAATGTGAGCCTATCTCCTGCTACTCGGGATGAAATCAATTATAAACTTCCTTTTTCGTGAAGAATGTTGATATGTACAAAAAAGTGCCGTTGATTTTTTTCAGAAATATTGGCCGATCAGGACTAGGCAACCCAGTAGAATGAATAACTCCTTTGATCTACCCGATAACGAACGATATCCAACGGGCACCGCTTATACTTAGTTGAAAAGAACGAGAAAATAACGTAACAGGACAATTCCAGATAGAACTGTGTGGAAATAGTAATTTATATTCCGAAGTTGTGAAACTCCTTTTTAGCTTTCCGAAGTGAAATAATCTTGAGATCACTCAAAATTTCCATAGCAGTGGTGTTGATACATTTTGCAATGTAACTGGAAAAAATACAGGTCAATATTAATAGATGTCTTAATGCCACCGTTTTTCTGAAAAACTGACATATCGCATGTAATGAAAACATTTTGATGGCGATATTTAAATTCTTATACTTCTCCAGATCTTCCGAATCTGAACTTTCTGTTTTTATACCTGAAAAAGCAAAAGGGCAATATAAAAAATGGTAATTTTCATATTTATGTTATCATATTTAATTTCATTATTGTCATATTTCGAAACGACAAAAGTAATATGGTGGCACAAAAAAACATTCCCAGTGTTCTTGACTTATCAGCTCCTAATTACTGAATCACGTTCTTCCATAATAAAACTGCCATATACTTTCCACTCCATATTAGTGTGACCTGATTTTCAGAGATCAACCATTCAATTTTCCCTGAAATTACTGTCTGATGTGCTTAAATGAAAATCAAGTCCAAGGCCTTAACTTTACAAACGAAGCGTTCCTACGAAACCCATATTTTCATTAGTAACGTAGCGCGAAACATTTGGAGCTCATTTTCGGCTGATATTTCATAGCAGAGCTGATTGATTGGAATACTGCCTGGTGAAGCCTTGTCAGGGTCAGATTACAGAGGTTATCTTGAATCTGGTTGGACATATCTATTTCATAGTCGAAGGTTGTTTCAGTATCCGGTGTCTGGAATAATAATACAGAGCGAACTCAGCCGGCTCGAAGGGGCAAGCCTAACAGATTGGGGAAATGTTTTCATGGAATAACGCGCGCAACAGAAAACATATTAGGAACATAGAGAGGAGAATAAATGTGTTACTTACATCAACTGAATACATATATTGATCATGAGTATAGCCTATGCGAAGCCAAAAAAGTTAAAAAAATATTTTTTCAAATTGGTTCACATAAGTGAGTGCCCATACGTCAAGAGAATGATATTTGTATGACAAGCTTCATTACTTTTCTTGCGAATTCATATTATGGTAACATAATAGACCAATCAATAGAGATTTTCTGCTCTATTGATTCTGTGACAAAAATACTACCAGGAAAGCGACTGTGCCATCATACAGAAGACGGTCCGTAGTTATATCCTGTTGAATTTCCTACTCCCAACTAGCATTGCTAAATTTGTTATAAACATTTTAAAAAAATTTTTAAATTTTTTATCGTTCTTGACTTGAAACTTGAGAACTAATAAAGCAATATTGATAATTTCACTGGATGAATTGTAGGGAATATAAATGCAAAGGAAATGAGTCCCAGCACAAGTACCGGAAAAAAACCGGAACAAATCAGCTTGAAAAAAAAAAAACATAACTCTGCCACTATTTGAGTTATAGTGCAAACTTTCCACGAGATACGCCCGTTATGAATCTGCTGCTCTACCCCCACTCCTGAGCCGCTTTCATTCACTCACCGGTTTTCGGTCATGTTTGCAAGTATTTCTCACCTATTCCGCAGCATTTCAACGCAAAATAAGAATAGTCATTTTGTAGTACCATACTCCAACTCCCAAAATCTTCCAGAAAAATTGGAATCGAACCACCTATGACGCATCCTGGTCTGCTGCAATAAAGAGCATTAAAAAATCAAATTGCAAATATGCCAAAACTAATAATCCAACAGAGCCTGAGTTTGTCCCACATAAAGTACATACCAATCACCACTATGTCGTGGAGATCCGGCTTCAAAACTTGAAAAATGGTGACTTGAAAAATGGTGGTATTATGAATTTTTTCCGGGTTTTTTCCGTTACTAATGATCCAATTGGGTTGTGCTAGGGCTCATTTTCTGTGCATTTTGATTCGCTACAATCCGTCCATTGAGAGTATTGAGATTGCTTCATCAATTTTCGCGTTACAAGTCAGAAACAATAAACAAAAATTTTAAATGCTTTTAAATGTTTATAACAAATTCAGCAATGACAGTTTGGAGTATGAAACATAACAGGATATAACTACGGACCGTATTTCGTATGATGGCACAGCCGGTTTGCTCGTAGTACACGAAAAAATCTCTATCAATTGTTCTATAACCACAAAATAATGCATGGCCTGATGACTAGGAGAGAATGAAACTAAAAGTTAGAAATTGATAGAATAATGGTTTTCTGGTCAAATAATTAACCAAAGCCTGAGTATGTATGTCATATATCATTAAAAAAGTTGCTGGTATGAAGAAGAGCATTTTGATTTTATTGGCATCCCTTCGCATTCATAGGGTCTCAAGCAGTGTTCAATATTGTTAGTTAAAAATGTTACACTCCCATTTCTGTACGGAATACATCAAAGCAACCATTTTGTTTGTGGCTTTCAACAGATTCCACAGAATCGTGACATTCATTCACTATCTTTGAGTGTCTAATTTTGATAGACTTGCGAATTGGCATAGAAATACATCTCAAATAACCCACATATTCTGCTATAATTAACACTTCAAGAATTAAAGAGGTGATGAATTGGGTACTCGTATTTTTTCAATTCTATGTCATGTGTGATATCATTCGAAAGGGTATGTAATAAGGAATACACGAATAAATTTTCATAATTTTAAACAGCATATAAAAAAATATGGGAAATAATAGAATAAAATTTCAATGAAACTTGAAGTTTACAGGGAAATTATAACGAACTTCTTAGATCTTATAGATTTCTAGAAGAGAATTTTACAAACGGATAGGTAGAAATCCAAAAGATTCCTTGAATTTGATGGTTTTAAAAATTGTAAATGTAGTAGGGGGGTCGATAAGACTCTTCAGCCTCTCCGTAGCTCGACCTAAGGTCTTTTGTACATTACCCTTCATCTATTCAAAACCCGGGATTCCGAACCTCCTATCAGTTTCCTGGGAGCTAAGTTCCTGATGTCTGAGGGCGTTAGTGAAACCTCTTGGAGAAACTCAAGCCTTTTGCAAAATAGCGCTTGGCAGTCGCAAAGCAGGTGTCCTGCAGTTTCAGCGAAGTTCTTGAAGTATCGACACTGTTCACTATCTGATCCACCCATTTTTATGAGGTGAAACTTCAAAGGACAATGTCCGCTGAGCAGTCCCGTTACCAGTTTCAAGTATTTCTTGTCCAACTCAAGAAGCTGTTCAGCTTTTTTTGGCGATGGGCTCAGAAGCCTTTTTGCTTGTCTTTGTCCTGGAAGCTCATTCCAGTGGGTTTTAATTCATTCAGCTTCCCAGCGCCGAAACTCTTCGTTGATGTCGGCTTTGGAAAGATCACAAAAGGGTTCTGAGCCAGAGAATTGAGTAATTGCGCCTTCCTTGGCAAGGCTGTCCGCTTCTTTATGGCCTTTTATTCCCTTGTTTTGTCTTAGGGAGAGTTTGCAGTCCCAAGTCAGTCTAGACTCACAAATGTATGACTTTAGAGCTTTAAGTGCTGCTTGGCTGTCTGACATAGATCTTCGTCCCCCTGAAGCCTCTTTCAAATCATTCTTGGACGCAAATTTCTATAGCATGGGTTTCCGCTTGAAAAATTGTTGGTGCTTTGCCTAGGGATTTTGAGAGACTAAAATTAGGACCCGTTACTCCCACTCCAGCCCTTCCGTCCATTTTGGAACCATCAGTATACCATACTGATGCATTCCTTTCTAGTTGAGGCCCGTTCGTTGTATATAATCACTTCATAATTTACTTCAAAGTCGGGCCTAGGTGGCATAATGTCTGAAGGCTTGTACCTGGATTCTAAGGGAATATTTTCCAGAATCTTCAGATGTCCAATCAGATTTCCAGCCTTCAAGTTTGATGCCTGGTGCAGTCTGAAGGCACTTTTTGTCGCTTTTTCCATTACACATGAGTGCAGTGGCGAAAGATTCAGCATTACCTGCAGTAGGGCACGTGAATATTTCTCCTGTGATTCCCAGACAGCCTAACCGCTGCATTTTCTGCAGCTTGATTTGTGGCGAGTGCTATTGTGTTTTTGGCCACCACACTAATGAGTTATATGTGACCATGGGTTTGATAATTGTTTGATATAACCAGTATATCATTTTCGGCTTCAAACCGCATGTCTTACCAATGTCTGCGGTACACGCAGGTTGCCGCTGTAGCCTTGGCAAGAATATTTTTAATGTCTCTGGTCGATTATGACGCTCAGGTATTTGACTTCATCGGAAAAAGTTAGCTGAGTACCATCCAGGGTTGGAGCTTTCAGTTCATACTTACGCCTCTTTGTGAATGGAACCAGCACTATTCTGAAAATAGATTCTTTCGATGTTGAATAGTCCAATATATACAGGGTATATGTAAAAATTAGATGTTAGTTTTGAAATGACTATTGTTGTATTTATAACTTTCTTTTTTTTCATTGAAATACTGCCTGAATATTTCATTTCTATATAAATAATGCTTTTGTTCGTTGTCGGCTTTTTGGAAAATGACCGAAATATGACGATGGAAGTTGTATTATCTGTGTGATTTCTTGGTATGAGATACATTGAAATATATACGAACAGTATTACAAAACAATTTTCATACCTACCTATGGTGATTTTCATTCGAGAACACTTTACAAAAAAGTTTCCTCTGGTTATCAAGATCATTCAACCATTATCTGGAACATTATGGAGAAAGTACGCAAAACGTTATGGAATATGTGTGGATCCATTTATTCGTCGTATAAATGATGTTAAATATCGTCATTGGTATTATCCAAGGCGCCGGAATTCGTCTTAAATCATTCTACATACATACATACTAACTCGCATTGTTTTAAAATTGGTAACTCGTGCTTTTTGTTCCAAGTGAGTATCTTATTGAATTTTCGCCTATTAGATCCTCCAATATAGGTATTTTCGAATTCCTGAAACCGCCGAAGAACATCGTTAATAAATAATTTTCTACAATGTCAGTCTACAAATAGGTCATTTATATGGAAATGAAATATTTCGACATATTCTGAAAGTCATACAGTGTTGCTCTCAGTTTGATAAGATAGCAAATAACGAATTAAAAAAAAAATTAATAACTTCGACGATACGTCCATTTCACTATTCATCAAATCTGACTTCTCCATATAACTTATACATATTGGAATATCATTCAACTTGCAAAAAAAAAACATTCTCAATTAAAAATTGAATAGAAAGATTTTTCTAAAAATTGAAAAAATCTAAGACCATAATGAGTTTTTTTTGTAATATCCAACAGAAAACAATTACTTTCCCGGCTAAAGTCACGCTGGACATTAAACTACATCTAATAGACATTGTGAAAGGATCCTAACTCGAAAGAAGAAATATGATATGATTTATAATTGCTCTCAGTTTGATAAGATAGCGAATAACGAATTTCAAAGAAAAATTAATAACTACGACGATACGTCCATTTCACTATTCATTAAATCTGACATCATCATATAACTTATACATACTGGAATATCATTCAACTCGCAAAGGGAAACATTCTCAATCGAAAATGGAATAGAAAGATTTTTCTGAAAATTGAAAAATCTAAGACAATAATGAAGTTATTTTTTTTTTATTATCTAACAGAAAACAACTACTTTCAGATATTGTGAAAGGATCATAACTCAAAAATAGAAATCTGGGAGTGAAAATTTGCATTTAATCAGATACTTATTTGATTTTCTATTCCAGTCCTAACTAATGACCCATATAGATCATTCAACTCATTTTGTATTTCGTTTCTCCCTTCCTACTGAGAGAACTTCGCTCTGAAAATATAATTTTTACTTTCACTTTGTCTACTCCTGGCCTGCACTAGCAAACTACCTTGTAAAGGTGCTTCAAAGAAATCTAACAATATATCAAAATTTAAAAAAATGGTAGAGTGTCAGGATCTCATGTCATCCGTACGAGTTATTTTTTAATCATAGGATAAAAAGACACGATTTATATTTCATCGTGTTCACTGGATGTTTCGATAATGTGTCAATAACAATATTTTCTGATGGATATTTTAACGACTTGGTATTTTTCCAACTCTGCTCAACGTGCTGAATTTTCCATTGAGGTCAATAGTTGCAGATGGGTCGAGTGACAAACACACTGACGTTACTGGAATTATTTATCCGGGACTCGTATCGGAACTTTTCGACTATTTCAGGAAAAACGTTTGTCATTTTGAAGTTTGTGAATTATTATAGGGAATGGGGTTCGAGTGACACAATTTCATATGGTTTGATATTCTCTTAACAATGCTACAACATTTGTTTGTTTCACCAAATGATAAAAAATGCATTTGACTATTGTCATTGCCATGAATAATATCAAAAACTCTTGTAAATATACACAAAAAAACAAATGTTTCATTCAAGTTTCTTTCGTTGATATAAAAAACGTTGTTGTTCGTTCTTCTCTCATATCTGTTGTACTGTACATTTCAAATGATTCAATTTTATCCCAATATTAAGCTCTGCGAATGAGTAATGTATACAATACAAGTTGAATTTCGCTTTTTTTTTGAGAAAGTGCAAGCGCGCAAGGAAAGGAAGCACTCGTGAAAGGGTCGTGTTCAACGCAAGTATCAATGTTAATATTCTTTTGCTCGAGAAAACGCTGATGTACGCAATCCTAACAACTCGGAGAGTCAATCCACTACTTTCTTGCCAACTGGAATTGAATGGAGATGCTACAACCTGCTGAACTAAAAATCAATCAGTTTCAGTGCATTTTCGACTTGTTTCTGACTTCTTCAAACAGTTTGGAATCCTACTCGCTTACACAAACATTGGTCCTTCGAGCCAGATCCTACATGCATTCTCACATATCAAACAATCTCCAGAACTCATATCGTTTATTACCACAGTACGCATCAACGTTCCTCGGTACTTTGGTGTATCGTTTGAATAAACAAAAATAAAATAATCTAGCAATTCTTAGTTGGCATGAAATACTAACAAAATAAAACACTATAAATAGACCATAATTCATATAGATTGCAATTCAAAATACTCTGGCAATATTTGTTTTCAATTCGGGATGAATATGTATGAGAAAATGATGAAGATCAATCGTTAGACAAAGTCGCGTTGATGGAATTTGAATTCAATATTACATATGCCGGAGCTGTTTCTCATAATTCATTTAAAAACAGAATGGAACCTCAGGTCAACCGCTACTATAAATGAAAGTAATGATATGAAACTCCAGAAATAACAATTCCTAAATTCACGGCGGAAATAAACATTTTTGCATAAGTTCGGAAGACTATTCCACACAATCGATGGAGGGTTGATCGGAATATAAAAAATCAACAACAATTTGGAATGGCAAACAATACCTAATAATGAAACCGCCCATACAGGGCTTTTCACGATGAGCGTTAATTAGACGTTTCTGGCAAACCAGACAACAGATCAACCTGAAGATTTCACAGAATGCATAAATTAATATGTTCTACACGCCGGCTACTTGATTTTTCAAATAGAACACCCTGCATATAATATCATATTATGATTCCTTATTACTTTGTCAACTACTTCATGTACTATTTCCCTATACCTATCTGTTACCGTTTAGAAAATATAAATTAAATTAATTTCGATTTTTTTTACAGAGCATGTACTTTTATAATATATATATATATATATATATATATATATATATATATATATATATATATATATATAATAATCTTGAACTCTCTGGTACTAAGATAATCAAATTTGGAATGGAGTGGAGTGATACCATGAGGATTTTCACTTTGAGTCCCATTTTTATTTGCCTCATACAGGGTCTTTAAAAAATGCAGATACTTTGTTCACATAAAAAAATTTGTGGAAGTCAATTTTTTCAAATGGAACACCCTGTATATTCCCACATTTTCGAGCTCAATCCAATTTCAGATTGACTTTGTTCAGATAATCCTATTTCGATTTCAAACCGTTTTCGAGATAAACTGTTTCAACAGAAACTGACGTGGTTCCTTGTATTCATCAAATTCCGTTCGATGTTCCTTCATCAGTCACAGATAATACAATGAATAAATAATAATTGAAATACTCTTTAACCATCAAATGAAACTTCTCTTCAAACAATAGTTTCATTAACGCTGACACCCGAACTGAAAATAATTTCATGAATTAGTAAGTTAATTCAATTGTCAGTGTATTTCAGAATATGTTCGAACACATCTCCACCTCTACTTGAACAAACATGTAATCTCTTCAAAAGATTTTCATGTGTAGCGCTTCTGATTGAGTCTGGAGTTAAACTATTGATTTCATATCTTCCATTGTTGTTACGGGGTTGGAGTAAATCATATTTTTAATGAAACCCCACACAAAATAATATGATTCATTGCCATCTGGTGTTCTAGGAGGCCAACAAAAAGGTCCATTATTACCAATCTATCTGTCTTCCAAGATTTCAGTTAAAGCTTCGCTTACTGAACGAGAATTATGGGGTGGAGCACCATCCATTTGGTACCATACACGTTCTCTTCCTGTCCTATTATTCAAAATCATTTGAATTCCATTTCTCAGTTGATCTTCATATCTTGTTGCATTCAAATTATCATCATAAAACTCGATATAAAAAATTGACCCATTCTTAATGGCACAAAATACATTAAATTGCCATCTTTCTTGAAAACCCCTTTGGCGAACGACATGGTGATTTTCTGGCGCCCAATAATGACTGTTGTGTCTATTGAAAACTCCATTATTTGAAAATTTGGCCTCATCTGTCCATATGATATTGTCAAGGAAATGTTCATCCTCTTGAGTCTTGACAAGTAAGCATTCAAAGAATTCCACTCTACGGGGCAAATCAGTCTCTCTCAGATGTTGGACACAGTAGAATTTATAGGGATGCCATTTGTGCTTATTGAGAATGTAATGAATTGTCACGTATCTCCTTTTCAGCCTCGTGTAGAGAAGCCTTTGGAAATGCATGAAAAAATCCCAAAACTGTTATGCCATTGTCATCATCATCCACTTCAGGCTTTCTACGAATGATTTTCGGACGAAAGGTTCCATTCAACCTACAGTTTTCTAGTAGTCGATTTATCACATTATCAGTCGGCTTCGGAAGTTGTGAATATCTTTCATGAAATACTCGGCATGTTCTACTTGCAATTCTATTGCACTCACCATAAATTATTGATAAATTCAAGAAATCTTCATTACTGTAACCTAATCTTGACATTTTTCTATTATAATTGGTATCACAATCTGTCAAAACCACCAACGAAAGTTTGACGTTTCAAAATTGGATCATTCATTTTTCCAAAGCACACCATTAAAAAATATTAATTTGGATTGTTATACGGTAGAGATACTCAATACCTCAATGCATACAAATTGTAACTTTTCCTAAGGTACATATCAATTTCAAGTTGACTGGTTTGAAACTGTTGGAAAACTAAATCGAAAAGAAATATTACGTAGTATAAAATCGATATGATAAAATTTAAAAATTAAAAAATGAATACAAGGAAACCACGTCATTTTCTGTTTGAAACAGTTTATCTCGAAAAGGTTAAAAAATGTGGAAATATACAGGGTGTTCTGTTTGAAAAAAATGACTTCCACTAATTTTTTCATGTGAACAGAGTATCTGCATTTTTAAAGACCCTGTATGAGGCAAATAAAAATATGACTCGAAGTGAAGATCCTCATGGTATCACTCCACTCTATTTAGGATTTGATCGTCTTATTACCAGAGAGTTCAAGATTATCAGCGTTTATAAAAGTACATGTAGGGTAAAAAAAATATCGAAATTAATTGATATCTTCTAAACGGTAACAGATAGGTATAGAGAAATAGTATATGAAGTTGTCGACAAAGTGATAATAAATCATAATATGATATTATATAAAGTTGTTTCATTTGAAAAATCAAAGTAGCCGCTACTTTATAGTAGAAGCGGCAACTCCGCATCGTCTTAAATTTTTGGGCGTGTAGATCATATCAATTTATGCGTACTGTGAAATTTTCAGGTTGATCCGTTGTCTGATTTGCCAGAAACGTATAATTAACGCTTATAGTGAAAAGCCCTGTATAGCTCTTCTGGAATGCTACGACTATAAAACATTATTCACATTCCCTTATCTCAAAAAATGGATAACGTCCCTACAGAACTAATCCGAAAATTCGCAGTTTGAGATCGCCACTCCTCCTTTCGATCCATTAAAAATTTTCATTCTGAAACGATGTAATCATTGTATCATTTATTTATTTATTTATTTATTTATTTGGTACACCATTCAACAGCCGAAGCCAATTACAGAATGGGAAATATACATTCAGGAAATGTTAAACAGAGTTAAACCTAAAGTACAGACATATACAGAGATAATCCTAATGTACATGAAATAAGACAATTTATTCCATAAAAAGTAAATAATAAGAGCAATAATGTGTATGAACTGAAAAAAACTCAGTGAGAAAAAAGTTCATACACATCACAACAAATATGAAACTATATTATATGTTCAGTAAGAATCATTATGATTGCAAGATAGCTATTTTGATGTCAGTTGGCTTGCAGTTGAAAATATCTACGTTATTCTGGATTGACAAGTAATCAAAGCATATTTTGTACATAGGAGAGCGTGTAAGTACATTTGTTTGAGGAAAGGGGAGGTAAAATGTATTACTATTACGTACAGGTAGCCTGGGAACATGCAACTTTATATGTGAAAGTAAGTATGGACAATTAATTATAGAAAATAACCTTGTGCAAAATAATATACCTAGGTATTTACGACGATTGTCTAGAGAGTGAACCTGGAATCTCAAAAGTAGCACTTCATGCGGAATACCTTGGTTTGGATAGAATCCATCACACTTAAAACTAATGTACTTCAAGAATCTTCTCTGAATATTCTCTAAATTTATGACGTGTATGTTGTAACAAGGATTCCACACGACACAGCAATACTCAAACCTTGATCTCACAAGCGCATTGAAAAGGAGTAAGTAAGTGTTGATATCAGAAAACCATTTGGAGTTTCTAATGATGAAACCGAGGATTTTGAAGCCATTTGAAACAATTGTATTCACGTGATGAGTGAATGTGAATTTTTCGTCAAAGATAGATCACCTGCCAATGAAGTTTTCTTTTGAATTCGTGGACCTAATTTTTTTGCAAGATGTTTCCAAATTCTAATTGTATAAAGTGATTAAATTCGAAAAATTTTAGAGGTGATTTTTTTTGTGACTAAAGGAGACAAAATTGCAATTTCCTTTGAACTTTGTTGAGAGAATGTGAGTTTCGCTACAACAACTCATAAATCTACATTTTTGATTGATAATTCCTTTTGTTGTAGGCATGTAAGATTACTTGTGGTCGAACGACCCTTAACAAATCCATGCTGATTATCGACAATCTGACATCTCACATGTGCATATATAATATCATATAAGATCATTTCGAAGAGTTTACTGAAGTTGCATAGTATAACGATTGGTCTGTAATTTTCAATCATATGTTTGTCCCCCTTTTTGAGAACAGGACATATTTTACCATATTTACAGACATCCGGAAAACAAAGTGTTGTCAGTGCTAGATTGAAAATGATGGATAAAGGTTTAGCGAAGCTGACAGCACAGTCTTTCAGGAGAAATGATGGAATACCATCAGGTCCCGTTGTCATTTTTGGTTTACATTTTTTTAAAGACTTCAGCACATCATCTTCAGTTATTTTAGGGATGGATAAAGTTGGAATGTTGAAATTATTAGTGCTTTCAGATTGTCGATAATTGGATGATCTGATGAAAGCAGATTCAAAGTAGGTGGCAAAAGCATCGACTATACATTGGGGATCAGACAGACTACTATTTTCATAGTTTAGAGAATCAGGAATAGCTGAGCTGCTCCTAATTGTATTCAGATAAGCCCAAAATTTGGATGGATCATCTCCTAGATCTTTCTCCGCCGTTCGAATATAATTGGAGTGTGCTATGGCGATATTTTTCTTTATATCTCTGCGAAGATTTTTATGCAATTCGAAACATTCAGTGTTACCCGTTGATTTATAATTGCGTAAATACTTGTCCTTTGCTTTCAAATTTCTTATGATATCGCCGGTAAACCAAGGTGGGTAGGAAGATTTTTTACCAACTGTTTTGGGAACGCATTCTGTTAAAATATTATTTAATAGGTTGTAGAACCTATCGCAAGCTATATCTACGTTATCATTATCTTCCAAAAAAGTCCAATCCGCATTGAAGAGCATGTCATACAATTGAGGAAAATTTGCTTTCCTAAAGTTGAAGGTTTTCATTGTATTCGTTTTGAATGTGTTAGGTTTCAGACTGAAGGGGATAGAAAATTCTGGAGCAGGATGGTGCACATCAATAGGAACGAGAGGTAATGATGACTCTTGTACATCCATTGGACATCTACTACATAATAGATCTAAGATTCTATTGTTGGCGTTCAATACCTCATTATATTGAACTAGGCCTAGAAAATTCATAAAGTTCATCAGTAGAATAATTGATTTCACATTGTGAAAATTGGTACTAGCATGAACAACATATTCAGGGATGTTGAAGTCTCCAGTTACAATCAGGTTACTATCATCATTAAGCAAACATTGCAGACTACAAATAGCTTCGAAGAAACCCTCGTATGAATCAATAGATGTATTTGGAGGTATATAGAACGTTATAATGTAGGTAGTAAAATTATGGAAAACAATTTTAATACCAACAATGTCAATATTGGGGAAAGATTCAGTTATGAAATTGAGGTCCATAGGACATGTGTAAAACTTTGAGTTTACGGCAATTAGCACCCCACCCCCTCTTGTTGTGTTTGTGAGATCAAGGTTACGGTCTCTTCTATAAACCGTATACTGGTTACTGGTTATTTCGGAATCCAAAATGTCAGATGACAACCAGGTTTCAGTGAGACAAATCACGTCAAAAATATTTTGTGCAATGTTATTATAAATAAGATGCGTTTTGGATCGTATACCCCTGACATTTTGGTAAAAACACTTTTGTGGTTGCTATTTAGTGACAAAAGCAGAGGATTTAAGATAGTTTAATTTTTTCTTGTAAATAGGACATTTTTCGGCCTCCCATACAGCGTGATCAGTATCGGTTAAATTAGCATTGGTACAGTTTATGCATTTACGAATTGAGCTAGTACAGACATTCAACGGATGATTACTAGAACATTTGGGACATACGATTCTATTCTGTTTACAATTGGACTGACCATGGTTGAAGCCGCTGCACTTGAAACAAATTCTTATATCTGTCGCATCATAAACGGTACATGCATCATAATTAACAAAGAGCTTTCCTCGTTCCATCACCATACCATATGTAGTAGCATCTAGTTCGACAAGTGCTTGAAAAATGTTTGGATCTTCATTTGTGGCCCATGATTCCAGAATTTTCAAGTGAGATTCATCGGAGAAAATATCATTTTGTCCTTTTAAATATTTCATCATATCGTCGGCAGAGTAGTTCTCCATGAGCCCAACAATTTTAACCTTGGGAAGGAATCTTTTAACGTCTGAAATTTTGTAGTTAGAAGAAAGTTTTTCAGTAGCAGCTTTCTTGAAATTCCTCGCACCTTCAGGGTCATTGCAGCTGATAAGAATACCACCATCTTTGATCTGCTTTACCTGCGATACTATTAGATTCAAATCAACAGGGTCAATGTTTTTCATTATATCTAGCTTCGTTTTTGAGTTAGTCTGTTCGATGTCATTCGGTTTGACAATGACCATTGATTTTGATTTAACAATCTTGGAATACGTGGGAACATCTTCCGTTATCTTGTGAGATACATCAATTTTTGAAAAACAATCTTTAGCTTTCTCCGAAATATTAATCATCAAGTTATTAAACATCGTTTCGAATTCGTCTATCATTTCACTCAATTTGGTATCGAACGAAGTTTTGAGATTGCAAAAACTCGGCAGAGACTCCAACACAAATTGCCTGATAAGTTTTTGCGCAAATCCCAGAGCAGGTAATGCTTGGCGATTTCCTACGATCGAAATTTCGTTACAGTGTCCACACGTCGACATCATTCATAACATTTATCTGAGTGACCAACTTGGAAAATTAATCTTACTGATAGATTACTTACAGCTTATTCCATAGATTACATGAAAATCACAATATTTGGCACAGAAACACAGTCTGAATTTTGATATAAACGGAGAGCACTTCTACACACAATATACCTCAACCGTTTATCTCAATATATCATTGAGTTTTCATTGTCAAAACCTACAACTATGAGCAAAAGTGAAAGTTTCCAACATTTCTCAAATTCCCATGGAACCTATGGAACCTTCAGCAACATTTGTTTGTTAGTTAGCAATCGTTTCATTTATACGTGTGCTGAATATTTCAATAAACCACCGCAAAATCGTTTCGGTGTTGTCAGACAAAATATATTTTGTACAAACTGTTTGAGTTCACAATATCCTGTGTCACTCAGTTTTATAATTTACGCGGAAATTTCACTCATGTGTTGAAATGTTCATAAGAGGTGTGGAATTATTGCTGAATTACAGCGGTAATCCACCTACTACGTGGATTATCGCTGTAATTCAGCGCGCTAGGTGACAATTCAACTGCAGTGACAATAATACTTACAATAATTGTAGTATCAACTATAACAATAAATAATATGATTTTTTTTGTATTCTTGAAATTTTCTACGGAATACCTTCGTTCATGTTTTTCGTTGTTTCAAAAAATTAAATTGCCCTCCTCCTCCTTCGATGTCGGGCAATTCATGCTTTGCAACAACGAAAAAAATAAGCTCGTGCAGTTTTTTTAAAACACTTTTTTTTCAGAATTATTGGTAATTTTTAAAGCACTTATGGTATTATCCCCGATAATTTTCGCATTCATATCAACAAAACATCAGCAATTAACGAAAACTCAAATCCCCTGTTAATTAAAAAAAAATAACCCATCAACTTCTTGACATGGCTCATCTCCTCTTTCAGTTTTGCTTGCAACTGCTGCGGTTGAATTCACAAAACAAAAATCAATAGACTGGGTTTTCCGCACTTCAAGTACTCTTCAACGATTCGTGTTTTAGGTTCGATGATTCAGGTAACATCCAATGGCGTTCTCAATTGTAGATTGAGACCTGTAGGTATCTGTAGACCAATTATCACGATAAATGCTATTATCTTACCAAAATTATATTCCGTTCTGTCCGATATGTTTTTCGTGTACAGGTACCAAACGGAGAATATTGAATTTTAATATACCTGCTTCTATCGATATAATCGATGGTGCTCAACATTTTTGGATGCGTGCTTACGGGCGTTTAACTATATCTTCTCAATACATCAGTGAGTTCACTCAAAAATGGTGTGGCTAATGTTTTTGAGAGCTCGCAGAAATCCCCAAAGTTTATGTCATATCGCCTGATGACATAACCAGAATAAAAAAGTGACCTGATTCTAATGAAAAAAAAGCAATACGATAATGAATTTGGACATTATTTTTCAACCGATGCCCTATGTGATCACTATAATGTTCAGTTGTTGATTGCCTGATGAAGAGGTGTTTATATGTTCACTATTGCTTACCACGTTCATTGATACAATTTCCTTGAACATCGACTGTCGATCCTGGCATCAATTTTTTTTGTACATTAACCAATCAATTTTATTTCTCACACTTATTATCGAAACATGTAAGAATCACCGGAAGTTTTTTTGTTTAATGCCTAATTGCCATCGGTACAATGTTTAATAGAATTATTTCAACGATTAGGGACATTCTTTCATGGCCTAAAATGATTATTCTATCATTATATGCCATGTTCATCGTTCAATCACAGGAGAGTATTAACATTAATGTTTTTTGTGCATTAACCAACCAACTTAATTCCTCATTACGATAATTTAAAGGCATATTATATCAATGAGAGTACATCTTTTGATGACCAGTAAACATCCATTCAAAGTTTAAGAGCATTATAATGCTCGAGAACATTCATTACTGGCTCCATAACATTGTCATAGGCTCCTCAAAATACAGGGTGTTTCATAACTAGGTTGCAAAACATGCTGAGGATTTATCTTGGAAAATGAATAGGTTTTTCCCAATATTGAAGCTAAAAGATGGAAAGTTTGTTTTATTTTGTAACTCCCTGTAAGTTTCCATTGATATTCAATAGAGAATAATGTTATTATATTTGGAGAGCACCATGTTAATAATGAAGAAACATGTCAGTTGCCATAGTGGCAATCAAGGGTAGATACTCATTCTTTAGGATAATGAAAAAATCATCAACATTCTATTTCGAAATTATTTACCGTACTTCCAGAAAAAATAGCAATTTTATGAATAAAAACACGGAAAGAATCAAACGCTTTCAGTTTCATTCGATGATTCCAACCGGAAAATGTGATTAATATCAGATCAGAGCACCCCATGTACAAAAATATTGTACTGAGTTTCACATAAGGCAACAGTTATTTATTTTCAGAGAAAAATCCCCAATATCCAGTTTGGCTCCCCAGTTATGATATATCTTCAGTCAAGAACATGTTAGTTTCTAGAATTCTGCAATAAAAAATGAATTCATATTTCATATTAACAGGATAATCTGCAAATTTCAACTTGATCAATGATACCTTCGCTTGAATCAAGAATATAATTTTATTTTGTAAGGAAATGCTATTTTCCTATAAAACATTTTATCTCATATAGTTATTATAGATCTTTATCATTATTCAGGGAAACTTTGAGTTTTTTCCATATATTCACACAAAATGTGTATTTTTGAGTAAGAGTTGTTTGATTTCATTTTTTAGAAAATGTTTTCTATAAACGACCAAAACATGATACTTTCATCTGGAAAATTCAAATTGAAAAGATATATCATTTCAAAACAGATATCCACTGTCTTATCGAATTGATATTTTTTTATTTGATTCCATCAAAGTAAGTGTGGATTTCTTCAATTTTTGTGATATTTTCTCCAATGGCGAGAATAAAAAGCTGAATCGACGACTTATTGGATTGCAGAAAGTATATCTGCTTCTTGGACGGTTTTGCCTATATACAAAAATGATAAGTGCGAATCACGTATGGTGAACTTGGTCGTTTGAGATTTTCCATGTATGTCGCTTTCAATAACTATATTGTGCACGACAAACCCGTGAAGAACCCACAGAACTGCTGTATCTCGCCCATCTGAAAAAAAAATTAATTCGTGTTATTACCACTGGCATGAAGAGAATACTACTTTCTCTTTGCAATTTTTCAAAGGTGAAAAAATATGGAATATATGATCACTCCGATCTAATAAACTATAAACTGGACAAGCAGCTTGATTCAAATAAAGGCCATGGGGCTGCCGTACTCAAAACTCTTTGGACTCAATTAGGCTCGAGTATTGCAGAGTTCTACTCAATTTCTCCCACTGATGACACAGAAATGTGGAAAAATTCACTTTTTCAGAAGAAAGAGTCAAGAGTGAAAACAACAGAATCTCATTTGCCATGTGTGAGTCGTTAAGTTTTTTCCTATTGAATCATATGTCTCTGCAAGCATCAAATGACGGAAAAAATTTCAAGTTTGTTGAAAGTTACATCAAAATATAATCAATACAAATCACCACTGCTAAAAAAAGGGGTAAACATGAAATATAAAAGATTTACGAACAAATAGAACGCTTCGGGTGTTGATGAAATGAAATTCAAAACTGCTGCAATTACCTGCCACTTCATTGTTTCTTGGGATGAATTCATTAACAGACTTATCCAAAAAAATTTGAAAATCCCACATAATTCAGTATTTAAAATTGAAATTGTAGAATTGTCATTGCTTTTGACCATTTCACAATCTCACGTGCGGCGTGGCTAGGTTATTAAAGAATTCTGATGCAATGAATGGTAATGAAGCTATAAAATTAGATCTCACCAGCAGACACAATTATCTCACATGTGACACACAACACTCAAAACTTCTACTTCCATAACCTACATAAATTCCCTTGGAACGATTATTATCGATGAACAAGCGACGTCGATTACCTACGTCAGAGTTAGGACAGTTCCCAGAACCGTTCATACTGCGATCCCGAACATTATTATTAATTTGTTGAAAATATAAACAGGATGTTCATAAAATCAGATGTGGAATCATCTGCGACTGAAAGATAAACTTTAGTCACTATCTTCCATCGTCAAGATAACCTCTTGTGGGGTATTCATGTTGAAAAGGGAAACATTCTCAATTGAATATTGATAGAAAGATTTTTCTGTGAATTGAAAAATCCACGATTAAAATGAAGTTATTTTGTGAATTACTAACGAAACAACTACTTCCCCGGCTAAAGCCACGCTGGACATTGAACTACATCTGATAGATATTCTGAAAAGGCCCTAACTCAAAAGAAAATATCTGAAATTGAAAATTTGCATTTTCATTCAGATAGTTATCTGATTTTCTATTCCAGTCTTAATTAAGAACTCATAAAGATGAATGAGGCAAAGAAGAATGTTTTCCAAAAGAGAGTTCAATGTCCAGCGTGGCTTTAGCCGGGGAAGTAGTTGTTTTCTGTTAGACATTCACAAAAAATAATTTCATTTTAATCGTGGATTTTTCAATTCACAGAAAAATCTTTCTATCAATATTCAATTGAGAATGTTTCCCTTTTCAATTATTATTAAATTGAAGGAAAATTCGTTGATTGGTTCAAGAGTCATTTGGGATGGGGAGAGTGAAGTGGTCGAGTTGAATCTCAGCATTAATACAAGGCACTCGGACATTGACAACAAGACCAAGTACATTGGGTGATGTTGAGAATAATTGATAGATGAATTGAGTACTGATATCAATGAATGGGTGTATTGGCTAATGTTTCCAAGCATTGATAAAATGAGCATTGACCCATACCCTGATGTATTATCACAAGGAAGTGTTCGGTTGCACAATGCATTTGTTTACCTGTTATAAGGCCAATTTTCATTGTGGAAAAGATTTCAACAAAACATTAATCATGAAATTACGTTATTGTTATGAACATGGTAACCTTATTGTAATGATTTTGTTGATTGTTTGGTCATTTCCTCAGGAAAAAAAACGTTGGGACAATGATTTTGTAGTCAATCATTAGTGGTCCAATATTTCTTCCTGTGTAGAAGCTGAAAAAATATTTTTCAAAACGTATTGCAGAAATGAAACGGGATATGATTAATTGATTCACAAAAACTATAACGTGTCCTCCACTTACTGCATCACTGTGTTTCAAAACATAATAATACAAAAAAATCTGAGGTCAGTATACGATGCCCCAGCAAGTGATAGCCAAGATGTCACTCAATGATCCTATACTAATATTGCCCAAGTTACAGAAGGACATTACAAATGTTCTTATATATATATATATATATATATATATATATATATATATATATATAGTTATATTATGAAAAACCAGTTATATATTTTAAAAAGAAAAACCCACAAAAAGAATAATTATTTAATAGCTATTAGTTTCAAGAGATTGTTTTTACATAATTTTTGAAATTATATTTCCTTTATTAAGCCTCTGTATAATATGAATAGATGAAAATATCCAAATACTATAACACAATCAATTTCATACACTGTCATAATGATTACAACCCATAATTGTTCAAAAGACAACAAAAAAAGGTCTAGATTTACAAAATCATCCTGAATAAAATGTGATCAACGAAATTATGAGCTTGAAACATACAGTATATGAAATTGTATCTAACTAAAAGTAGCCAATGGGAGAACAGCAAACTTCTTGATGAAAATAGCCAATCAGGGAACAGTATGGTCAAATGTAAGATTTGAAATTGTGAGAAAATAAGAACGAGAAAGTGTCAGAGACAATTATCACTGAAATTGTATATAGTTTATGAGAAGTAAAAATAGTTGTATTTATAGTTTTGACAAATAACCCCAAACAGTGAAAAAGTGACGATATAGTGCGTGAATTCGAAAATTCAAATCGAAAGGAATGAGAAAAAAAATGGTATCCAGGAGACGAAAAACAAAGCCACGAGGAGATTGAAAATAATTTGAAAACGAATGCCACGTTTTGTTGGGAGAGAAAGAAAAATTCAATAATTTCAACATTATAAGCAGAAAACCAACATTACCTTGTTTGTACACCATATACAAATATTCCAAAGCTGATTTCTGAATTTGTATGGTTCCTTCTTTTTGGTATTGGAGTTCCTGAGAGCATTGGATTGAGAGGGAATCCAAATTCTGGGTGTATATTGAACAGCGACAGTTCCAGACAGGTATAAACTTTTCTAGTGCACATCACGAACTGAACAACTTCACTAATAACTCATATTCCATCAGAAGAACTTTATTTCATTTGATTTTGAACTATTAAAGAAATTTTCACTTTCAAGGTAAAAGTGAGGTTGTGTGACCTGTTTCTCATGATTATCCATGAATATTTGTAGATTCACCATAGAATAAGTTATCTATCGTAGGCCAGGTAAATTTAAGTTTTCCTGAATAAAGGAAATAATTGCTTATTGATACTTTGTCGTTTGTTTTTCCACAATTATCAGCAATCATACTCATAAACACTGAATAGAAATTTGACATCAAGCAGTGGCTAGTGGCTCAATTGCCTGAACCGGCTATCTGAGACAAAAGGCGTACCAACTGAGTTAAGCTGTGGTAAGGGAAGTGATAACAATTGGCAGCAACGTGACGAGAGAACAGTGACGTTAGCTAGCAATTATTATTACATTGCAATATATTATACAGGGCGAAAATACTTATCTATATCATAACAATTTGGCTCACAACGAAGAGCGGAAATTATTAGCAATCTTCATTATATAAAAACAATATATATTTGCAAATTGTTATTATATAACAATATATATGTGTATATATATATATGTGTATATATATATATATATATATATATATAATATATATATATATGTTTTCACCGCAAATATTTGTGAAAAGTTCAACAAATTACCAATAACATAATTTGATATATATTTTCGTTTCAAAGGCCCAAGAAGAACGTAAGAAACGGAGCTAGGGCCAAATATCCGGAAATTACATCTATGTCGATGGACATCGAATTCTTCATCAATTCTCAGAGAACATGGCGACGCTCATTCATATCCTCAAAACTTTTTTCTCGAAATTTCATCGAATTAAATGCTGACAATTTTGGGCAATCGTCGTCAGATATTTTTTACTAAATTGAGTGTAGGGTCCGCGAATGTACAAAACGAGCCATTACATCAGAAGTAGCAATATATATATATATATTATTATGTTGGTAAATGTTGCAAAGTAATTAAACGTATAATTATCATTATTATTATTAGTTATTTTTATTAGTATCGTTAATGCTATGTTGTTTTACAATTTTCTTTACCCTTTTACTACTTATACTATGCTTTGGTCGATACATATGTAAAAAGAAAACATTCCTGAAGCAGTTCTGGTATCAAAATTCTATATCCAACAATACATCTAACAAAAATCCACGATTAAACTATATCAAAATTGAAATTCACAGCAAATATTGAATTAAAGCAAGATCAACGTATAGATAACTTTCGAACATCCTGTATGACAATTCACATGAACAGAGAACCCACCAATGGGATTCGAAAGAGTTTGTGTGGGGAAAGTATTGATATAGAATAAAATGTAAGGGCAGAAATTGAAGAAATATATTTTATATGAATCTGTAAATAGTATGCAAGAGTAAGAATTAGATATCATTCATAAAATCATTAACATTAATTAGAACAGCAAATAATCCGATAGGAAGTGATACAAACTCGGAAATCAGTGGAAAAATAAACATTTGGTGAGTGTTGCCATGGATCAGGAAAACAAGTTCTGGGAAGATGGAAAGAAGTTCGAGAAAGTGAAGCCACGTACTGAATTTGAAAAGAAGTTTTCACCCATAATATAAGAAAACCTGATATAAAATTGTCGAACGAGGAAGATTTCTTGAAAGGCTGATCGGAGGAAGCACATAGTGAATAAAAATTCCACCTACCTGGTCCAGAAAATAAATCTTTGGAAGGAGTGCAGGTGAGCTGTCATTGACATCCCAGACATACGTCCACAGGATTGGAAACGTCAACGTTCAATAATTGAACTCATCTAAGTGCAACTTTTCACATAAAACCAAGAACTTTAAGTGTTCTAAACCACTGGTTATTTTGTTTTGGGCTGAACAATCATAACATTCCATACCAAAAAGACTGATAATACGTTCAAACTTTCTTCATCCAATTTTCATTATCACAAACATCAAACTGCACTAATTTTTCTTCATTGTGTTGCTAGTATAAGGTACCTATCGCAGAGTAGGGTATATTTAAGTTTTCATCTGAATAAAGTCAACTACTTTGATTATTCTCTGCAAACCTGTGTTCATTTTTCAATTTATACCTTACTTTTCTCCACTGAACATCTTTTATGATCGAATCGATAGTGCCATGGCCGGCAATACCGATTACAGGAACTTGCTACTGAGAAGGAGTCATACCATTGTTGTATTTTTAGACAATGGTCATACATGTTCATAGGCGTACCTGACTGAGCTGGGATAAGGTAAAAGGGTTTGGAAAGGAAAAAGGTAACATTACATAGCCGGAGGTATTTCTTATTTGTTATGATAGGGTTTCAGAAATATAATCTATGAAATAAATTCTCAAAATCATACAAATACAAATTAAAATCAAATAAACAACCCATCATAACAACATATATATATGTATATATATATATATATATATATATATATATATATATATATATATATATATATATATATATATATAATATATATATATAAATATATAGTGGAAATAATTTAGTGGACATAGCCCTCAGAGAAAAGAGTTAACCGTAGACACGTGTTTCGGGCTCTCGGCCCTCATCAGTACGGTGGAGAAGTGCGAGGATGAACAACACTTGGTAAAAAACGACAAGTGTTGTTCATCCTCGCACTTCTCCACCGTACTGATGAGGGCCGAGAGCCCGAAACACGTGTCTACGGTTAACTCTTTTCTCTGAGGGCTATGTCCACTAAATTCTTTCCATTTTGTTTTTAACAGTCCCCTCGATATTACTCTCTTTCATATATATATATATATAGATATATATATAATTGCAACTAAAAATGACACCATGGTTTATATATATATATATAGTATTATTATTATTGAAATAATTCACTTTGAATGAATACCTAATTGTATCTGAAACTGAAGAAAATTAAAAAAAAAAATTAATATAAAGACACCATGGTTACGATTTTTCTAATGGAACAGCTTTTTGATGAATTGCGTTGAACACAATTGATTGGGAATATATAATTCAGGATGATTGATTTATACGAATCCTTTTGTACATATATTGGTCATTCAAAAAATAGTATAAGCATCATGAACGGTAAGGTTTACTGCTGCGCTCAGTCTTCAAACATTGTCATCAACCAGTAAACCATTATCGTTTTTGATACTCAATATACTAATATACTATTTTCTTCGCGTTCCAGTAAAAAAACCGATATGATGAGTTTTTTCCCAAATGTACCTGTAAAAAAAAAACACTTAAAATAATGAAACAAAAACTAGAAAATGATACACTACACTCGTTACCAGAACCAAACCATATATATATATATATATATATATATATATATATATATATATAAAATGTATATTATTATTATGATGATGTGGGTTGTTTATTTCATTTTGTTTTTATTGATTGATTATTATTATTATTTTATCAACCACTAGACTAGTCCTCACAATCATTTTGAAATTTGTTATGATAGTAAGCTTGGTTGATTTGATTTATTATCAATTTTACTTCATTTAAAAAAAAAATTATTTTAACAATAAAAAATCCAGCTATGTTGTTCTTACTCATTTTCAAACACCATTCTACTTTTTCTTTGTTACCTTATTCCAGCTCAGTCGCTTCGCCTATGGTGACATGATCATCCTACAGGTCAGCAGAGTTCAGTTGCACCATCTAGTTGCTTTGGTTGAAGTCAAGTTATTGTTTCATGAAAATATACTTCGTGATATGATCAAATGATGAATAACGAAACAGAAAATAGTTAAATTTGTTCTCCTTTTATTGAAATGAATTTCCAAAGGTTTCAGAATCCCACTCCTGGGAAATCTAGCTTATATTAAACATAATTGAATCTATGAACTCCAAAAATCATCACATGACTTGCTCATGCGTAATAGAATGAATGAGCAAATAAATATTTACAGGTTATAAGTATGAAATAAAGTTAACCACTGTGGATAAATATCATCAAAGACCCGAGGAAGTGTCTAATACCAATGATATCACTTCCTTTATTTGTTTTTTTAAAAGTACTTGTAGTTTGTTGCGTTTGTGCACTCACGAAGGCTCCTGGCTGTGTCCAGTGCTTTGGAAAGTGAACCTGTCCGACGTTGCTTCTTTTATTGTTGGTTATGTCCTGCGTGGAATGTGATTTTGATAGCAGGTAAGTGGTTTCTTGCTCAAATAGTTGTAGGCTGTTTCTTGGTTTGGATTATTGATTGGAATTGCTCTCACAGTTGTGTTTTCTGCTCATTTGGATTGATTTATCTGATGAAAATTGTTCTAACGCTTTCTCCAAAATCATTCTTTTTTCGAATCTGTTTTCTCCCTCCCGTAGCAACCATCAATCTTCGTTTTTGGGCACGAAATTCTGAAATCAACTTTTCTTATTTTACACTATCAAACTTATTCTATATACAGCTTATATTTCTATACTTAATATTATTAATACAAATTGGTTATAAATTATCATCTCACCATTTTCTGTTCTCAGATTTGATATTTTTTCATTTTTTATGAGAAATTATTTGACATGTCCTCGTCATGTTCCCCTAGTTTCTAACTAGCATACAGGATGTTCTTGCTTATATATAATTTTTATCTGTTAAATTCTACGATTTTGTTTGTAGATTTTGATGTCTATTCTTTTTATATGTTATGCAATCTAAATGGATTGATGTCAATGGAAAATCTCCAATGCAAAACTCTTTGATGACCTGCATCAAATTTTTATTCTTTCAATAGTTAACATATATTTGATATCATAACAATTTCCCTAAAATTTATATTCAAGATTTCAATACTTGTTAGTAAAATTTGAATCTCAATTTATTACTTTTTAAGATTACTAATGTAACTTTCTTTTGTTTCAGATTCCACCTGTCATTGGAATTCTCTTCGAGTCAACAAAGAACATTTGTCAAGCTGATTACATTCATGATACTTAATATTTTATTTTTATAATTTGTACTGATATATATTTTCAATATTGAAAACTCCTCTCAACATCTTACTATGAGGATCTAATAATTTATAACTATTTTTAGCATTTTCATTGTCTATTCCATAAGGTCCATCAAATGGCATTTGTAATTTCGCACATATGCCTTGTCTACTATCAGGTACCATTGCAGCTTTTACTATTACTACTCCCTTCTTGAATCTAGTTCGCTTCGTATCCCTTTTGTTTCCTTTTCAATATATTTTATGGCATTACTTCGAATTCTCATATTGACCTTGTTCATTTCCTCATTCAAAATTATTTCACTTTTTATCCATTCCCTATCAGGCATTCTCCCAGTCATGATATACATCGGACATTCTTCTGTTAGTGTACGTCGCACTTCATCAACTCTATTATATCTACTTTTTCATCCTATAGTTTATGATTCTTCCTGTGAAGTAAATCTTGAATATTGTATCACCTCTCTTATGTACCTTCCCGTAGGGTTTGATGAAGGATATCTGATACTAGTGAAGTTTATCTGTATACCAATATCCTGAGTAAACTTTCTCATCTGATCATTGGTAAAATATGTTGCATTGTCAAGAATTATTTGTTCTGGTTTTCCTATTCCCACTATGAATTTTGTTAATGAATTTTTTACAGTTTTTAAATTGGTTTTCTCAGTAGGATATAATTCAATAAATTTTGAAAATTGATCCACAATTACGAAAACATGTTTATGATTGTTTTGACTCTGTATTAAATTACTGCCAAAACCTATCGGAATAATTTTTAACGGTCTGCTTGTGATGATACTTTTGGGTTAATTTATTTTTATTTTATTAAATTGGCATAATTGACATTTGGTTATTATGTTTTTAGTTATTTCTAATTCTTGTCAACTTATATAATTTTCCCTGAATATCATCCAAGTTTTCCTAATCACTATGTCCCTATTTTTCATGTATATATTTGATTATTTGTTCTGACAATTATTTTGTTATGACATACAATTCCTCACCATTAACAATTTTATTCACTATACCATTTATTTGTACTGTTCCCCTTTGTTCTTTATCAGTTAATTTATGTTGATCTTCCACTAGTTTACTGTCAGAAAATAACACTATATTATTTTTGAAAACATTGACACCTATTTTAATTTGTCTAGGAATATTAGACTTTTCCATTTCCATTCTCGTTAATGTGTCAGTTGATATATTTTGTTTCCGTGGTATATGTTCAATTTCAAACTTATATTCTTGAAGTAATAATGATCATCTATCTACTCTGTTACTGGCAGATTTACAATTTACTATGGACATAAGTGCTTCATGGTCAGTTTCTATGTAAAATTTAGCTCCTAATAAATAAAATCTCAATTTTGTAATGCAAGCTAACTCTAATTCAGTAAAACTGTAGTTAAGTTTATGTTTTTAGTTATTCTTGATACAAAAGATATTGGAACTTCTTTTCCCTGTTGGATTTGAATTATTACCCCTGGAAATCTTTGCATAGATGCATCGGTTCTTAAAATAAATGGTACATTGTAATTTTTCCAAAAATGGTTTCCATATTTAATGGAGATCCATACTGTAGTATTGTGATTTTATTTAGTTCTCTGGCATCTAAACATAATCTTAGTTCACAATTTTTTTTTACAACTACAACTAGGGGATAGAAAAATCTTTTACAACTAGTGGATTTATATAATTACTGGTACTTGAAAAGGAAAACATTCTCAATTAATATTGATAGAAAGATTTTTCTGTGAATTGAAAAATCCACGATTAAAATGAAGTTATTTTTTCACAAAAACTAACTTCATTTTAATCAGAAAAATCTTTCTATCAATATTCAATTGAGAATGTTTCCCTTTTCAACATGAATACCCCACAAGAGGTTACCTTGACGATGGAAGATAGTGACTAAGGTATATCTTTCAGTCGAGATGATTCCACATCTGATTTTATGAACATCCTGTTTATATTTTCAACAAATCAATACTGGTACTTCTTCCAATTATTCCCTGTTTTAACATTTTCCCCAACTCTCCTTTTACCTTTTCTCTATATTTATAAGGTATTGGATACTTTTTAGATCTGGCTTTTTCTGTTCCTTCTACTTCTATTTTGTGTACAACTCTTTCGCCATTCTTGATTCATACATAATTAACTTCTTATATTTATCTAATAATTCATTAATATAACTTTCATTTTTATCATCACATTTATATTTCTCATCATATATTTCATTATTACTATTATCATCATTATCACTTTCATTTCTCGCATCCATTTCTCTCATACACAAAATATTTTTCTCTATACTTTCTTCTTGTTTTTCTTCAAGAAATTCAAACCATTCATTATCCATTTCTATAGCATTTCTCTCATAATCTATTTCAGCTTTAACTTCTTCTAATTGATCTGTACCTATAATTACATCAAATTCCATGTCTTTGACTACCAGTAATTGTAATTTAAGATTTTTATTATCTATCTCCAAATATAAATTTATGTATTGATTTATTTCTGCTAATTTTTTTCCATTGATACATATCAAATTGTTTTAGGCATTTTTACTATTGTTTTTAATTTTAAGAATATTTTCCAGACTATTTTGCTTTACTAAAGATGCTTCAGAACCATTATTTATCAAAAATTTCACTTCTTTGATCTAATAAAAGTTTTGTTGTTTAGATGTACTTGTCGGTGTGTTCATCTGGTTTTTTTTTACACCGGTAGGTATATTAGTTTGTCCTTCCCTTTCAGTGAAATGTTTGACACTATTGCTCCTTCTATGAAAATGTATATGTTTGTTTGTTCATAAGAATCTTGGTTATTGATAAGAGGATTTTGTTGACCCTGTCTATCATAAGTTTGTTTCCGTCCATTATATTGATTTTGTTGTGGAAACCTGTTATTTTGATACTGATTTCTATTATTATTATAATAATTATCATAGATTTCTTTGGGTATAAGTGTTATCAATACGATTATTATTATTCATATTATAATTTATATTCCTATATTGGTTGTAATATTTATTTGTTATATCTATATCTTGGATAGTTGTTCATTTGATATATTTCTATTATTACTTTGGTTATTCATGTACCTATTTTGATTGTTATAATTTTGATATCTGTAACTCCCTCGTACATTCCTATGTTGGTTGTTATTTCCCTAACTTCCATTAGATAAGGTTCTTTCTAATCTTAATATATATTCGCTTATCAAACAAAAAAGCCTAGTGAAGTGAAATATATGAGAAAATAAAGAACTCAGTCTTCTTCACAACGAAATTAATATACATTGAAACACAATTGGTAGACCACAAGCGGAAAACAACTGTCCTGGCAAATACTACGCAGAACGTTGAATGATATTCACATGAGAATCTATGCAAACTTCCATAAAAATAAAATTGATTGCAAATGTTTCTTTCTGATAAGCTCGATTATGTTCAACTCATGCCGGGTCCGCCAAGCAATCTGCATACGGGTCTCAGGCTTTTGACCCTCATCAGTACAGAGTAGCCACCAGTCAAAGATCCAGAGGGCTCTGGCCGAAGCGAAACCCAACATAAACAAAATCACCATCAAGCTCACATCACCTTTAGGTTCGCCGGAAAAAGTGACTTTTAACCGGCGGTACCTAGTGACAGAAAGAAACACTCCATACAATTCCCCTATCTCGATAGGATTCTTTATAATGAGATTCCATCTCGGTAGGAGTAGCTGAATGCCCGACTGACGTGTATACCAAACAAGAAAGCCAAGTGAAGTGAAATACATAAGAAAATAAAGAACTCAAAGTATTCTTCACAACGGAATCAATATAAATTGAAACACAATTGGTGGACCACAAGCAAAAAACAACTACTTTCCTGGCAAATACCACGCAGAACGTTGGATGATATTCACCTGAAAATCTATGCAAACTTCCATGTAAATTAAAATTGATTACAAATGTTTCTTTCTGATAAGCTCGATTATGTTTAATTCATGCGGGGTCCGCCTAACAACCCGCATACTGGTTTCAGGCTATTTGCCCTCATCAGTACGGAGTAGTCACCAGTCAGAGATCCAGAGAGCTCTGGCTGAAGCGAGACCAAACATTAACAAAATCACCATCAAGCTCACATCACCTTTAGGTTCGCCGGAAAAAGTAAGATTTAACCGGCGGTACCTAGTGACAGAAAGAAACACTCCATATGATTCCACTACCTCAATACGATTCTAAATAATGAGATTCCGTCTTGGTAGGAGTGGCTGAATGCCCAACTTGCGTATATATCAAAGAAGAAAAGTGAAGTGAAATATATAAGAAATTAAAGGACTCAAAGTCTTCTTCACAACTGAATCAATATAAATTGAAACACAATTGGTATGAAGAAAGTTTAGACGTATTATCAGTCTTTTGGGTATGAAATTTTATGATTGTTCAGCCCAAAACAAAATAACCAGTGGTTTAGAACAGTTAAAGTTCTTGGTTTTATGTGAAAAGTTGCATTTAGGTGAGTTCAGTTATTGAATACCTTGTAGCTGCGTTTCAGGTGACGTTTCCAATCCTGTGGACGTATTTCTGGGATGTCAATGGCAGCTCACCTGCACTCCCTCCAAGGATTCATTTTCTGGACCAGGTAGGTGGAATTTTTATTTTCTATGTGCTTCCTCCGATCAACCTTTCAAGAAATCTTCCTCGTTCGGCAATTTTATTCTTATATTATGGGTGAAAACTTCTTCTCAAATTTAGTACGTTGCTTCACTTTCACGAACCTTTTTCAACCCTCTAGAGCTTGTTATCTTCTCCATAGTAACACTCACCAATTTTTATTTTTTCACTGATTTCCGAGTTTGTATCACTTGCTACCGAATTATGTGCTGTTCTAATTAATATTAATGATTTTATGAATGATGTCTAATTCTAACTCTTACATACTAGTTACAGATTCATATAAATTATATTTTTTCAATTTCAGCCCTTACATTGTATTCTATATCAATACTTTTTACACACAAACTCTCTCGAATCCCATTGGTGGGTTTTCTGTTCATGTGAATTGTCATACAGGATGTTCAAAACTTATTTATACATTGATCTTGCTTTAATCCAATATTTTCCATAAATTTCAATTTTGATATGGTTCACTCGTGGATTTTTGTCAGATGTATCGTTGGATATGGAATTTCGATATCAGAACTGCTTCAGGAATGTTCTATTCACATACATGTATCGACTAGAGCATAGTATAAGGTTTTATAGTAGTGGAAAAAGTAAAGAAAATTGTAAAACAACATAGCAATAACGATACTAATAAAAATAACTAATAATAATAATGATAATTATAAGTTTAATTATTCAATAACATTTCATAACATAACAATATATATATATATATATATATATTGTTATAAAATGTGGTTAGTAAAATTAAATTGTTGTTAATAATTTTTGTCCCTCCTGGGTTACAATTGATATGATAGATACATAATTTTCACCCTGTATAATACATTGCAATGTAATAATAATTGCTAGCTAACGTCACTGTCCTCTCGTCACGTTGCTGCCAATTGTTATCACTTTTCTTACCACGACTAAACTTAGTTGGTACGCCTCTTGTCTCAGATAGCCGGTTCAGACAATTGAGACACTGATTGATGTCAATTTCTATTCAGTGTTTATAAGTAAGATTGTTGATCATTGTGGAAAACAAACGAGAAAGTATCGAAGAACAATTATCTCCTTTATTCAGGAAAACTTATATTAACCTGGCCTACGATAAATAACTTATTCTATGGTCAATCTATAAATTTCCAAAGACAATCATGAGAAACGGTGACGAATAAATTATACACAACCTCACTTTTACTTTGAAGGTTGAAAAATTCTTTAATAGTTCAATATCAAAATGAAATAGAGTTCTTCTGATATGATACGAGTTATTTGTGAAGTTATTCAGTTTGTGATGTGCACTAGTGGAGTTTATACCTGACGCTGGAACTGTCGCTGTTACGATACACACCAAGAATTTGAATCATCCTTCAATCCACTGCTCTCAGGCTTCCCAATACCAAAAAAGAACCATACAAATCCAGAAATCAGTTTGGAATATTCTTATATGGAGTATATAAAAAGGTAATGTCGTTTGCTGCTTATATTGATGAAGTTATTGAATTTTTCTTTTCCTCATGCCCGAACGTGGCGTTCTTTCTAAAAAATTTTTCAATCTCCTCGTGGCTTTGTTTTCTGTCTCCTGGTACCATATCTCCTTTTTCCATCTCATTTGAATTTTCAAATTCGCGCACTTTGTTGTCACATTATCACTCTTTGGGGTTTTTTGTCAAAACTTATAAACTAAAATATTTTTCTTTTCTCACAAACTATGTACAATATTCAATGATAATTGTCTCTGACACTTTACCGTTCTTATTTTCCCACAATTTCAAATCTTACATCTGACCATACTGTTACCTGATTGGCTATTGTCATCAAGAAGTTTATTGTTCTCCCATTGGCTATTTTTAGTGAGATACAATTTCATATACTGTAAGTTTCAAGCTTATAATTTTGTTGATCACATTTCATTCAGGATGATTTTGTAAAACTAGACTTTTTTGTTGTCTTTTGAACAATTATGGGTTATAATCATTATAACAGTATATGAAATTGATTGTTTTATAGTATTTGGATACTTTTATCTATTAATATCATACATAGGCTTATAAAGGAAATGAATTTCAAAAATATGTGAAAAAATTAAAAAAATTACTAGTCTTTCATAACATAACAACATTCCTAAATTTATATTCAATATTTTTCTACTAGTTAGAAAATCTTGAATATCAATTTCTTCATTTACAGTTATTGAATCTACATTAACTAATACTATTTTTCTAATGTCAGAAAACTACTTTGCTGGATTTCCCACCAGTTCAAGAAAAACAAGTTCTACAACGATAACTATTATTTACAACTTATAATATTATGTTCTTTCATTTCAGAAAAACCTGACTTCAGACATCTGTTCGAATCAAGAAAGAAAACTTTTCAAGATATTATCATTTATGACATTTTATATTTTATGACTATCTTTATACTGATATATAATTTTTTTATATTCATTCGATTTTACAACTACTGGTACTGCTTTCAATTATACTGTTTTATTATTTTTCCCATCTCTTCCTTCAGTTGTTCTTTATATTTATATTGGATTGGATATTTTATTTATCTGAATCTCTCTTATTATTTACTTTTATCTTGTGTACATATTCTCTCGCTTTTTCTTCATTCATACATAATTAACATATTATATTCATTCAAATACCTTCATTTTATTCATCAATATACCTTTATCATCATCATTATCATCATATTTCTTATAATATACTTCTTTAGTATTATTATTATTATCATTTCCACTTTCATTTCTCACATACATTCATTTTATACACAAAATATTTTTATCTTCACATCTTTTCATTTTTCTTCCAAATTCACATTATTTATCATCCATTTCTATATTTTTCCTTCTTTATAATCTATATTGTTTTTCTTTACTTTATCTAACTAACCCCAATTAATTTTTTTTTTTGTTGTTTTGTTTCCTCGAATATTTTCTCTCATTGATGTACTTTTTTCTTTATGTTTGTTTTCCATTTTATTTTATTTTATTCAAATATTTCTGAAATCATACCTATCTATTAAATAATTTTTTTAACTTTTTTCCTTTTTTATTCCCAACTTACCTATTGAATTTGTTAACCTATAATTTATTAATACCTAATTTTTCTATTTATTATTTGTCCCTTTTACAAGTATATATTTTATTTCAAAAATTTTCAATTAAAATTTTCTGTTAACATTTTCAACTATTTTCATTTTCATAAATTCAAACTTTTTTCGTTTTTGATCGTTATATTCATTCAACTTCTTTTCTTTTTTTATATTGGATATTTTACTATACATTATTATAATTATTTCATTGTTTGTATTTCTTTTTTTCATTTCAAAAGTTCTATTCGCCCTGTGAATGTCATTTATTTGCATTACTCTTTTTTTTTTTTTTTTTTTTTGTTCCCTATTTTTAACTCAAGATTTTTGTTAGCCACGTTCATGTCATTCATTTTCATTATTATTATTTTATCATTTTGGTTCCCTTTTTGCATTTCAAAATTCATCTCAGCCATTATTATGTCATATATTTCCATTATTTTTACTTTATTATTTATTTAACCTTTTTGCAACAAAACTTTTTTATTGTTCACATTCATATTATCTATAAACTCATAATTTTTGTGATCGAAATTCATTTTTATATTTGATATCTGTTTATCATCTTGTTCTAAAGAATGTTTACTATCATCTGTTTTTTGTATAAGTACTCCCTGAATTTTATTTTGCTCACTACTTGTTTCTAATGGTTTACATATTTCTTTACTACTTTCTTTCAAACTTTCATCCGTTCTTTTCATGCTTTCTAATATGCTACCTGTGTTTTCTTTTATACATTTTATTATTTCATATGTATTTTCTCTCATTATTTTTTTCAATTCATTTTTTATACTTGTCATATTTTCATTCATTTTTTCTACCATGACCTCCATCATTTTCAGAAACTTACTGTCCATTTCTGTACTTTCACTTTTTATTTCACTCCCTCTCACATTACTACTCTCTCCTTGTTCCTGATCGCCTCTCTCTCTACCTTCTGCACCTTATTCCAAACCAACTTTCTTACCATCTCTCAAATCCATTTTTTTATTCACCAAAATCTAGCCTTACACGTTGGAATGCCAATTGCTAATGTTCGACCAGTGTTGCGATAAATATTAAGGAATAAAATATTTTCCTCACTTGCCCTTACTCGTGATAAATATTAAGAAATAATATATTGCCTTTACTTGCCCTTACTCGCCTTTTTTGCCTTTTCCGCCCCACGTTTTGTGCGCCAATTGAAATATAATGTGAATTGTAATTTTATTATTATTATTTTTCATCACAAATTACAAATATATTTTTGCCCCACGTTGGGCGCCAAATTGTTATAAAATGTGGATAGTAAAATTAAATTGTTGTTAACAATTTTTGTCCCTCTTGGGTTACAATTTATATGATAGATAAATTATTTTCACCCTGTATAATACATTGCAATGTAATAATAATTGCTAGCTAACGTCACTGTTCTCTCGTCACGTTGCTGCCAATTGTTATCACTTTTCTTACCACGACTTAACTCAGTTGGTACGCCTCTTGTCTCAGATAGCCGGTTCAGACAATTGAGACACTGCCTAATGTCAATTTCTATTCAGTGTTTATAAGTAAGAGTGTTGATCATTGTGGAAAACAAACGAGAAAGTATCGAAAAACAATTATTTCCTTTATTCAGGAAAACTTATATTAACCTGGCCGACGATGAATAACTTATTCTATGGTCAATCTACAAATTTTCAAAGACAATCACGAGAAACGGTGACGAATAAATTATACACAACCTCACTTTTACTTTGAAGGTTGAAAAATTCTTTAATAGTTCAATATCAAAATGAAATAGAGTTCTTCTGATATGATACGAGTTATTTGTGAAGTTATTCAGTTTGTGATGTGCACTAGTAAAGTTTATACCTGACGCTGGAACTGTCGCTGTTACAATACACACCAAGAATTTGAATCCCCCTTCAATCCACTACTCTCAGGCTTCCCAATACCAAAAAGGAATCATAAAAATCCAGAAATCAGCTTTGGAATATTTTTATATGGAGTATATAAAAAGGTAATATCGTTTGCTGCTTATATTGATGAAGTTATTGAATTTTTCTTTTCCTCAAGCCCGAACGTGGCGTTCTTTCTAAAATTTTTTTCGATCTCTTCGTGGCTTTGTTTTCTGTCACCTGGATACCATCCTCTCCTTTTTCCATCTCATTTGAATTTTCAAATTCGCTCACTTTGTTGTCACATTATCACTCTTTGGGGTTATTTGTCAAAACGTATGAACTAAAATATTTTACTTTTCTTACAAACTATGTACAATATTCAATGATAATTGTCTCTGACACTTTACCGTTCTTATTTTCTCACAATTTCAAATCTTACATCTGACCATACTGTTACCTGATTGGCTATTGTCATCAAGAAGTTTATTGTTCTCCCATTGGCTATTTTTAGTGAGATACAATTTCATATACTGTAAGTTTCAAGCTTATAATTTTGTTGATCACATTTCATTCAGGATGATTTTGTAAATCTAGACTTTTTTGTTGTCTTTTGAACAAATATGGGTTATAATCATTATAACAGTGTATGAAATTGATTGTATTATAGTATTTGGATATTTTTATCTATTCATATTATACATAGGCTTCATAAAGGAAATAGAATTTCAAAAATATGTGAAAACAATCAAAATAAATAACTGGTCTTTCATAACATAACCATAAATTATATATATATATATAACAAAAAAAAATATATATTTATTTATAATAGTCACACACAGTTCACTCAGTTCTATTTACTGATTAAAAGGTAATAATGGACAAGAAACAGTGATGATTTGACTTTTGGTCAGTTTTTGTTTTGTTCCTTTCATAATCGAAATGGACTGAAAATAAGTAAAAATATAAATAAAATAGGTAGTGGAACATGAAAGAAAAATGGAGACACATATCAAATAAATTATAGAAAACAGATTCAATTTTTGCCCAAACATAAATCCAGAAAAATATATGAACTCACTCCAGACCATCAGGTTTCATCACTTATTCATTCGAAGTTTTGCTTTACACGATAATAATCAAGTTGTATCAATAGTTTATTTATTTCCTCGAAATTTGCTCATTTAACTTTTATCTCGTACTGTATATCAGACTAGTGTTGCATTGGTACTTTTATTCTATGCATGCACGATAATATTGATAGGAGGTCTTCTTAGTTTTATTTCATTCTTGGTGCATTGAAACTTATTATATATTATGTGTGAATACTGCGTGACTGACTATCATCTTTGTGAATTCGATACTCGTACATTGCTGTTTTAGCTTGAGTTGACTAATCTCTCGAAAATCTTATATTCGTAATTTCAATTGTTCACTGTTTGAAATTTTGAACACAATTTTGAACAATTTGTATATTTCTACATGCTACTGTATGAAAGTTGAAACACTTCTGATCTTTGTTTCCCGTCGTCTCGCGCTTTTACACCCCTTTCTCTAAATATTTTCTTTATTTGTAATTCCCGCTAACATTCCCAACTTTATGTCATCATAAATCATGTGTGTAAAAATTGATGATTTATTTTTTTTGTTGACGCATCCGCGAGGTTCAATGGAGTTGTCACGCATTTAATTCGTCGTTTCTTTGTTTACTACGAAATTCCGTAGATGTGCGTAACTAGGAGGGTGACGATTTGTTAATAGCTCCTTTGTGAACGGGTGACGCTTTCAGGAATGCCATACTGGAATATGCATATCTATTTTTAGAGTTTTTACCGTTGGGTTCATAATCCGAAGGGATTTTTATTTTGAATTCATCTAATTATTCCCTTTCAGAGAAACGACATTCGGGTCATGGACTCTGTTATATTTTACTGACTTATTTTTGGAATTTTTATGTCACTTATGCGGGGCAACACAGCTTGATGGTGATTTTTTTCATGTTGGGTCCCGCTTCGGCCAGAGCTCTCTGGATCTCTAACTGGTGACTTCTCCGTACTGATGAGGGGCCAAAAGCCTGAAACCGGTATGCACATTGTTAGGCGGACCCGGCATGAATTAAACATAATCGAGTTTTTCAGAAAGAAACATTTGCAATCAATTTTCATTTTCATGGAAGTTTGCATAGATTTTCAGGTGAATATCATTAAACGGAAAGTAGTTGTTTTTCGCTTGTGGTCTACCAATTGTATTTCAATTTATATTGATTCCGTTGTGAAGAAGAGTTTGAGTTCTTCATTTTCTTATATATTTCACTTCACTTGGCTATCTTGTTTGATATACTAGCCAGTCGGGCATTCAGCCACTCCTACCGAGATGGAATCTCATCATTTAGAATCCTATCGAGGTGGGGAAATTGTATGGAGTGTTTTTTCCTGTCACTAGGTACCGCCGGTTGAAAGTTACTTTTTCCGGCGTACCTAAAGGTGATGTAACCTTGATGGTGATTTTGTTTATGTTGGGTCTCGCTTCGGCCAGAACTTTCTGGATGTCTGACTAGTGACTACTCCGTACCGATGGAGGCCAAAAGCCTGAAATCGGTATGCAGATTGTTAGGCGGACCCGGCATGAATTTAAGAGCCTAAATGAAAGCAGTATTTGCAATCAATTTTCATTTTTATGGAAGTTTGCAAAAATTCTCAGGTAAATATCATTCAACGTTCTGCGTGGTATATGTCAGGAAAGGAGTTGTTTTCCGCTTGTGGTTTACCAGTTTCAATTTATATTGATTCCGTTGTGAAGAAGACTTTGAGTTCTTTATTTTCTTATATATTCCACTTCACTTGGCTTTCTTGTTTGTTATACATGCCAGTCGGGCATTCAACCATTCCTATCGAGATGGAATCTTATTATTTAGAATCCTATTGAAGTAGGGAAATTGTATGGAGTGTTTCTTTCTGTCTCTAGGTACCGCCGGTTGGAAGTTACTTTTTCCGGCTTACCCAAAGGTGATGTAAGCTTGATGGTGATTTTGTTTATGTTGGGTCTCGCTTCGGCCAGAGCTCTCTGGATCTCTGACTGGTGACTACTCCGTACTGTTAGGCGAATACGGCATGAATTAAACATAATCGAGCTCATCAGGAAGAAACATTTGCAATCAATTTTGATTTTTATGGGAGTTTGCATATATTTTCAGGTGGATATCATTCAACGTTCTGTGTGGTATTCGCCAGAAAAGTAGTTGTTTTTCTACAAATTTATATTGATTCCGTTGTGAAGAAGAATTTGAGTTCTTGATTTCCTTCAATATTCGCTTAGTCTATCCATGGTTTCTATTTCATGCATATTTATTATTTCAAAGATCTCCTTGTTATAGTTTTTAAGTTGTAAATAGTAGAATAGGTTATGTAAACGACAAAAATTGAATAAAACTCTTTTGAATTGAATTGAATTGTCTGCTTATGTTGCCTACTATTTCTTTCTCTCTCATAACCGGGTTGAGGTATTGCGACATCGCAAAAAGTTGTATGGCCTAATTGTTATAATTTATAGCCCTTTTCTCATCAAACTTGCCAAACAGTAATTTGTCTCTGACAATTAATTGAGCAGTATTCCCATAATATCCCTTACAACACAGGGATGTCCTAGGTATGCCCTTTTTATGTACCGCGGTACAAGGACATGATTGGGACATCCAGGAGATGTCCCGCAGAGGTTGTCCAGAGGAGATCCAATCTGGTATATCCAGAGGTTGTCCCATTCATGTTCCTGGTATTTCTGATATCCATTATCATATATAAGAATCGTCGAAACTCATCAAAATGTTCATTGAAAATTCCAAGTTGATTTTTGTTTTGAAAATGTTTTTTTTCTTCTGGAAAATAATTATTAAGAAAATGGAAATATATCTCAGAAATTTCTGGGAAGTGACCATTTCGCAAGCAGAAAATTATTTATGCATAATATACCCTTAATCTAAATTCTCAAATTATACACAAATCCCAAACACAATTGCATTTCGGTATCTGTGGTTTTGTCCTGTTTGGCTACATTGTTTGAATTATTCGGTGATCTGTCAACAAGTTAACCTCACTTTGCATAATGTTCAGTTTCTAACTTTTCTTTGTTCGATGTAAAAAGATTTGCGGCATCCTTATTGCGTTTGACGATTTTTGTGAGCATTTGAAGCATTTTATCAGTTATAGTGTTGTGTATATCATAGTTGAGAAATGGAAATAATAAGTTGAGTTTAAGGTCAAAATATTGAATGGAATCTTTTGAATCAAAGACTTGTTTGTGTCAATAATATGGTTATTCGATTCTGAATATTAGGTTTATAGTATATTTATTAATCTATTATAGGTATATATTAATATAACGGATCGTAGGAGGAGACTATCCTCAAGGCTTGAGAGAAAAAATACACTGAGTAAATATCATAACAGGACAAGAAAACTTGGAAGACAAAATGAAGAATCTTGAGAGGATTGAAGTGGGCCTTCTAGTAATCGATTAATGGCTGTAATGATATTCATATAACATTACCTTCTACATGTTCAGATGAAATATTCCTTGAAGTTGATCAATGTGAATCAAGTTCTGGAAATTTGTCTGATGGTTCTTCCCTTGGAGAATTGAACCATACATCAAGAGAAGACCCAGTTCAAAATTATCATGTTGGGAACTTCCATGAAAATGTTGAAAATTCGAATGATTGTATAAATTCAAAGTTAACTGAATGGTCCTTAGAACATAACATAACACATGCAGCAATAATACTTGGTGAGTATTTTCATCTATTATTGTGAATCCCAAAAGAGCTATAACATGATATTTGTATTAGTAATTTTTTTCATTGTCAAATCAATCTGCAATAATAATTTTGTTACAGAATCTTCTGAAGCCATTGGCAATAGGAAACAGATTGAAGAGACTTTGCAGAAGTTTTCTAGGAGGACCAAGGAGAGAAGCCACAGAGAAAAAGATAATGCAATGCCTTCAATAAATGCAATACCCTAATATGTGTACAATTTTCAACTGATTCACCAAGTCTTTTGTTGGTCATTTGTCATCTGAATTCATATATAATTTTGTTTGTCGTTTTTATCATATTTTTACACAATATGACATAATTGATTTCTGAATTAAACCCGTTTTTTTGTGTTGAGAATCTTATTTGGATTTCATTTTTTCCATATTTTCCATTGAATTTTTCAAATTAAATGAATGAAAGAAAAGGACATTCGAGGACGTCCAGGGGATGTACCATATATTCCAGGGATGTCCCTGAGACATCCCTAGGGTATCTCTTTGATGTCCATTGTCGGGATTTGGTACATCCCTTGGATGTCCTTTTCGGTGGAAAGTAGATGTCCCTGGGACGTCCCTGGTATGTACCATGTCCTGACAAAGGATATCCCAGGGACGTCCCAGTAGCAAATGAACGACGTCCCTGGGATGTACTTGTGTTGTTAGGGATTGTATTATAAATAAATTTTCAAAATCTTAAGAGATATTCATATTTTTCTCTTGGCTGTTGAACCGAACACAGGGTTGATTAAGGAAATATTGCCTAATAATATATTTCAATTCTTCTATTGAATTTATGTTCCTAGTTTTATTTTTTATAATTTTTATGAATGTTATTGGGTGTAAGTTTTTTATATTGCCATTAAATTTGTTATTTATCTGTACCCCTTGGCATGTATTTATTATCCTATTTTCTATATTGCTATCTAATTTCCTTCGCTCCAATACTTTTATTATCTCTTCTGGATTTTTCTTGATTCTGATTATCGTTTTCAATCAAATTATTTCTTTCCTTCATATTGCATATTTCATTTTCTACTGTGACTAATTTTTTATTTGTATCTATTTGTTGTGTATCAACCTTTTTATTGAGGATATTTATGTTATTCATAAATTTTTCATTACTTTTGTCAATATCTATTCCCATATCTTTTACTTGTTTGTCATTTTGTTCTATAGAATTGTTAATAATAGCTATTTAGTGGGTAACAGTTCCATGAAATTCTGTATTATTTTGTTCTAATCTTGTCTCTAATTGTTCATGCATTTCTAAGAGTTCCTTTTTATTTTCTTATAATTTCACTTGTACTCTACTTTCCATTCTTTCGAAGTTTTTTTTCACACCTTCTATATTTCCTTTCATTACATCATCCATCCTTTTCTTCCATTCTTCCCATACTTTCTCTCATTCCATCATTCATTCTTTCCATTTTCTCTTCCATTCTTGCTGTGTTTTTTTAGTTTCATCTTTCATGCTCTCTTTCATATCATCTTTCATATTCGCCCTATTTTCATTCATTCCTGCCATGTTTTCCTTCGTTCATCTTCCATACTTTCCATATTTTATTTTAGATTTTCTTCCAATCTTACTGAATTTTCATTAGTTCTTCCTTCCATTCTTGCCAAATTTCTTTTCATGCTTTGTGCTCCACTCCCTCTCACATTACTACTCTCTCCTTGTTCCCCTCTCTCTACCTTCTGCACCTTCTTCCAAACCAACTTTTTTACCATCTCCCAAATCCATTTTCTCCTTTCACACAGATGATACCAAAAAGGAAAATACAGTCGAAAGATTTAAGACTGAAGTAAAAAGTTATAAAATGAGTAGGCCAAGGAGAGAGATACATCAATTAATTAATAATCCTTGATTAAAACTTAACTGATTACGTGTTTTGATTCTGATGCCATAGTTATACATGATGATTTTTATTGATATGTAAAATCACTTTTTTATTTTTTGTTACATGTTGAATCATTACATCATCTTCTGAATTTTTTCAATGGATATTCGTTAGATAAGTTTAGGTTTTAGTACTAAATTTATTTTATACATTTTAATTATTTATTTTTAATCACCTCACCACGTACAAATTGTCGCCCAGATAGTTTCTGAGGTTTATATGTGTTTATTGAAATGTTCCAAATTTTAACTTGTAACTGTACCATATTATGTCAATAAACATACATACATACATACATCGACGGGTTTTCCCGACAATACCCGAGCCTACTGCATTTTCGTGCACGACACCATCATCGAGCCCCTCCCACTCAGTGAAATTATCAGAAAACTGAACTGAATGTCTGACAGCCAACCATCGTCGATATGAGAGTAGCGTTCATTGACATTCAAGCATTCGTCGTTGATGACGCCTTCCAGCCAAAGGAGATTGCCATCCGGACCGGAGATCAATGCAACAATTTTTTACTTTTACCAAACCAAAGCTTTTCTTCGCTGAGTAAAGAAGACAGACAGAATACCATCTATCTGTAGAAGAATGTTCATGGCCTGCGATATTCTTCAGGTTTTATTGAATATCATCTACTGGACTTGATTCTCAAACAGAACCTCTATGACGTCACTATGATTCATATACGTGGGAAATATTTTTTGATGTAGAAACTTCAACAATTGAATATTGCTGCAGAAATAATTAATTTGGAAGATTTGGACAACACATGGTTCCTACATTTGACAACACAGCATCCTGTATGCATCACCAACAGAAGGAGCGTTCTTGTAGTCTTCACAATGTTGATATTTTGTATAAATGGATATATGATAAATTACCTGAATAAAATGTATGAAAAAATTGCCTTTCATTAGAGTTATAGTACCTGTTTCATAAGTCGAAATAGCTCAGTTGGAAGAGCGATAGACTGAAGATCTGGCGGTCCCTGGTTCGAACCCAGGTTTCGACATTTCCATTTTTTGTTGATTCTTGCATGATTTACATGCATACTTCCCATATTCACGTTCTCCAGTAGAAGTTGTCTTGTACTCGCCCCCTTATATATCTCACCCCATAACGAAGTTAGCTCCTAGTGCCCTTTTGTTATCAGAAAATACGTAATTAGGTTTCTTGGCATCCATACGAATCCATCGACACCGAAATTTCCCCTTATCGCATCACAATCAGTAGTCACTTCCGGTTTATGAGATTTTGGTGGATTTGGGTAATCGGTGCCGTTGACTTTTTTTGATACATCCTGTATGCAAAATATATATCCATGTTTCTTCTTCAAGATGATGACATCAGCCTATGAGACACCCTGGATGTTTGTTTTCTCGACTCTGTAATGTTTCAACATCCCGTCAGGGTATTCATTGAGATTTTGAAGATATTATCCGATTGGTCGAAATAGCTCAGTTAAAAAGCGTTATACTCATAATTTAAAGGTCCCTGGTTCGAAACCAGGTTCCGACATCACGATTTTCTGTTGAACTTCGCATGATATACATGCATACTTTCCATATTCACGTTCTCCAGTGAAAGTTGTCTTGTAAGAGTACTCGCACCCTTCTGTATCTCACCCCATAACGAAGTTAGGTCCTAGGGCCCTTTTGTTATCAGAAAATACGTAATTATGTTTCTTGGCATCCAGATGAATCCATTGACACAGAAACTTTCCTTATCACTTTCCTAAACTAAGAACAAATGACATTTTCCATATGGCCTCTTCCATTATATTTTCACATATTTTTTTATGAATTGTAATCAATTATTTACTTTTTGCAACGAGTCGTTTGATGCATGAATGGAAAAGAAACATATATGTTCACTTCTAAAATTATTAGACTTCTGCGTGTGTATTCAGCACAGAGGAAAAACGGTGAAGCAACTGAAGTTTGAACTTGAATTCTTCTACCAGTTAGGTACCAATAAAAATGGTCGATGTTTGTATATTCTCCTGTTGATTTTTTCAATTATATGCCTACACATTTGATAATTATATTTTTGCATTTGAATTATTCAATAATTAAATTTTTGCAATCTTTTTTATTCATCAAATTTTCAATTATTTCTCAGTCATCAATTATTCTTTATACTAAATTGTTTATGTTCCTCAATGTTCAGAAGATATTGTTACGAATCCACTATACCACTGTCCGTTGTTTACATGTGGTCAATTTGACGAGTGTCGGCTGATTGACGTCAACGGACTTTCCAACCGAACCATCGCAAATTCCAAAGAGTTCCAGATAATTCAGGAAACGACAGTCTAGCAGATTCTCAACTTGTCTGTTGACTATATAAACAGCCGCGCATCGCATGGATTCGTTCATTCGAGTATAGTACATTTAAAAAGAAATATTGCGAAATATGGAGTGGTGATATGTGAATAATTTATTCGATTGTCAGAGTACAGTGTTGTTGTGATAGTGAAGTGTAAGTAAACGGATAATAATTGATTCCGTGTTTTGAATAGAACGACCCATGGTTTCGTTACAGTAGGTGTCAGAAGTGAGGATATCATTGGCTGATTTGAGGATTATTCATGGTGAATACGATGATATGGAGGCCATAATGGAAATGATCAACCAGCAGTTCGCTGAAAAAACAACGAATCGGGGGCGGGGATTGGGAAACAAGAGGAAGAGGAACGCGACAGAAAGGAAGGAACGATAGAAGGGGAAACGACGGCGGATAGAAAAATTAGAGGCAGAGGAACGTCGACAGAAGGAGTAGGAACTAGGGGAATAACTAGGGGAAGAGGAACTTCTGCAAAAACAAGAGGAATGACGGTGGATAGGAAAACAAGAGGGAGATGAACGTCGACAGAAAGGAAAACAATAGGAAAAAATAATATAAAAGAAAAAACAAGGAGAAAATGAACGGATGGTTAATAACTTCTGAAAATTTTCGTAAAAACAACAGGTAGAAATTTTCGAGCAGATTGTCCAAAAAACCAGGGGATAAATCGCAGAACTGAGAGAAGTGGTTGAGACAGTCAAAGAAAAAGCCAAGGAAGGAAAGTGGGCGGTACGAGAAATGAATGAGAGAACAATGCAGCACTTGGAAGAAAGTGCTCCACTGAAGATCTAAGACCATCGTGACAGGATTGCCATATCGCAAAATTCAGTAAAACTATTTATGGACAACCACCATGGTCCCTATATGGTGGAGGGTTCTAGGCTGCGGCAATAGCAAATGGATGGAACGACGAAAAATGGTTATTTCACTCATAGGACCTTGAGAGAACCTTTTTTGAGAATGTTACAGACCATCCCCGAAGACCAACAGCGCAAGTATGGAGACCTTATTGCTGCTCTAGAATCAAGGTACGGCAACCAACATCGAGAAAAGCTGTACCGAGCATAGTTGAGAACGCGAGGGCAGCAATCAGGTGGAAGTCTACAGAAGTTCGATCCAGGCCACGGAGGATCTCAAAGTTGGCGGTGCAGGTATTCACTGACGGATTGAGAGATATTGAAATACAAAGGACCATGAAATCAACACACTTCAAGGAATGTAGTGAAGTCTTGGTTTCGTCCTTGGAAGTAAAAGCAGCTTTCAACACTTCAAGGTCAAAACTACCGTCCATAGAAAAAATGTGGTATTTGCTTTATTGGCGAAACTGAGATCTGAGGGTTTAGAGTTTTCTGCCTCTGAAACCATCGTGACAGGATTGCCATATCGCACAATTCGGTAAAACCATCGACTTTTCATGGACAGTCACCATGGTCCCTATATAGTGGGGAGTTTCAGATTGCGACAACAGCAAATGGATAAACGACGAAAACAAGACTATTTCACTCACAGTGGCCTTGAGATGACCTTCTTCAGGGATGTTCCAGGCCATCCCCGAAGACCAGCAGCACAAGTATGGAGACCTGATTACTGCTCTGGAATTAAGGATCGGCGACCAATATCAAGAATAGCTTTATCGAGCACAGTTGACGACGCGAGGGTAGTAATCGGGTGAAAATCTGCTGGAGTTTGGAGCAGACGTACAAAGGCTGATCCAGGCTCCGGAGGATTTAACAGAACAGTTGGCGGTGCAGGATTCACTGACGGATCAGGAGATATTGAAATACAAGGGACCCTGAGATAAACACACTTCAAGGAATGTAGTGAAGCCTCGGTTCCTTCCTTGGAGGTAGAAGCAGCTTTCAATACTCCAAGGCCAAAACTGCCGTCCATAAAAAAATGTGACTTCTGCTTTATTGGCGGAACTGAGATATGAGGGTTTGAAGTTTTCCCACCATTTCTCCTGTTTTGATTCATTTTGGTTGACTTGAAGTGCGGAAGTGGTATCCCCTTTGCGAAGTGAATAGGCGGTATGTGATATTTTCTCATTTGAAAACTATATAAGCTCTGTAGAAATGATTCATAGATGTTTTGTATGACCAGCAATTATATAAAAAATTCCACTGGATGACTGGAAATTAAAAAAAAAACAATCATTGATCATTTGTTTCTCCAAAGTGAATAAGTTGTACGAGTAGGAGATTTAAGCCGGTTCTGGGTCTCCCCCCACCACTATGACGTCACGTGTGACCTTGAATGGTTGCAGGTGTGCAATGTGGTGTTTGTTTGACCTTGAGATTTGACTTTGAGATTTGTCATTGAGTTTTGACATTGGGTTTGATCGACTTTGAGATTCGACTTCAGTTTTGACCTTGAGTTTGACCTTGAGATTCATAACATTAAGTTTTGACTCCGAGATTTGACCTTGAGTTTTGATGTTGGGATTGTTTCGGCAACCTCAAGATTTGATCTTGATTTTTGTTTGACCTTGACTAAAGCTGTGTTGTAGGCATACATATTCTGTGTAGTCATGACCTTCATGAATCCTTGCACTCTCCAAGCGAGGAGGGAATTCATCCTGTAAGAGAGCTGAGGGTGAACTGCGAGTATTGATGAGTACGCTGAATGTCAAGAGAATCCCCCCACAATACAGATTGCACATCGCATCGGACTTGTTGTAGGGTGGGGATATTCCATTGAAATATTCCAGGAGAAGAGTATTTCGAATCAGTGTCTCCTCCAGTGAGCTATTGAAAACAAGTTGCTGAAATGTATTCGTGTGATTGTGGTAAAGATTTCACTCGTACTCGTACGTCGGCATCAACGGGAAACTTACCAGGGAGGTCCTTCAGTGAATCGAGTTAAATTGAACAATGGCGATGACTCACCACCTGCACCACTCTATACATGTAATTGTTGTAATGTGATAATCCCATATTGTCAAGTCAACTCTCACAATAGAACACTCGCACATAGGACGAATTCATGTGTTCACTTGGGTGGTGGTGTACACCTCATTAAAAATGCATTCAAATGTCGCATTTCTAGCTACAGAGTATCTAGTGAGAATATGTATACTGAGTACACACCTTTTTCAATGATATCAAGCATAAAGTACTCGAGCTATTGGAAAAAAATATCAAACTGCACAACTCCATCAAGGTCAACATGGA